>CALYLW010000470.1:375000-451112 GCA_944989445.1 Ampullaceana balthica | reverse complement strand
GAGTTGTTGTGTGAGGGGAATAGATAAGGTGGGGCGGTGAGGGGAGGGAGGGGGGGGTTTTGTAGGAGATGGGTAGCGTGGGAGCCAAGCGCAAGGGGGGTGGGGGGGTGGATGAAGTGGGTTTGGGGTGGGGGGGGGAGGAGGGGATCGGGGGATAGATTGGGTTGGGTGAGGGTGGTTATGTCGGGGAGGTGGGTGAGGGGGGTGGAGTTTTTGTGGGGTGCAGGGTGGGTGTGTGGGGGAGGCTGGAAGTGGTTGTGAGATATTGTTCTGTTAGTTTTGGGTTTGGGGGGTGGGGGTTGGTGGTTTGGGGTGGGTAGCGTTGGTTGATCGTTTTGGGGGAGTGTTGGGTTGTTGTAGCTGGGTGATCTTTTGGTGTTTTTTGGTTTTGTTGGCTTCGTTTCGTGGTTTGGCCGAGGAGGTGTAGGTTGGGAGGGGGGGAGGGCTGGGGTTTGTTCGGGGGAGGGGGGAGGGGGTGTGGGGTGTTGGAGGGTGGGGGGGGTGCGGGTCGAGGGGGGGGGTCGGGGGGTTGTAGTGAGGGTGGGGTGGATATACAACCCATATAAAATTGGGTGTTGAGGCGTTTGGGTGGGGTGTGCTGTGGTGGGGGGGGGCGTATGCGGATATGGGTGGATGTGTGGGTAGTGGGCTGTGGAGGTGGTTGGTGTTGTGATTTTGCCCCCACCTTAGGGGGGTGGGGTTGTGGGGGAGAGGTGGGGGTGTTTTGAGGCAGGAGGGTGGGAGGATGGTAGGAGCGTGGGGTTGTGGTAGTTGGGGGTATTGTTGGCTGTAAAGGTTGTAGGGGGGGGGGTGGGTGTTGGAGGGGGATCAGGGAGGGTGTAGTGGGCGGGGGGTTTGCGGAATCGGTGGGGGGGGCGAGGAGGTGGGGGTGGGTGGGGTTTATTGGGGTGGTTTGGGGGTTGTTTTGGGTGGGGTTGTTTGGTTTTGTGATGAGGTTTGCTGTTATATTGGAAGTGGGGGGGTTTGAAGGTTGTGGGGTCGGAAGGTGAGGGTGAAAGTTTTGGGGGTGGTAATGGGGGCGTTGCGAAGTGTACGCATCCGTGGGGGGGGACGGGGAGGGGGGGGGGGTGGAGCACGTTGCGAGACGGGGGTGGAAGCCCGAGGGAGGTAGGGGGGGATGTTATGAGAGTGTGGCACGGAGGTGGGACGTAAATGGTGGTGGCCGTGGCGGGAAATGGATGGGGCAGGGGGGGGAGGGGGATTGGGCGAGGGTGGGGGCGGGAGAGAGTGTATGGGGGTGTGAGTCGAGTTGGGGTGGATGGGCGGGGGTTGGGGGGGGGTGGGTTGTGTGATTGGTGCGTTACTAGTGGGGCAGAATGGAAGGGGGTGCGATGGGGGCAGGGTCGGAAGGGGGGAAGGGGGGTTGGTGGGGAGTCGGGATGGGGGGGGAGCGTAGAGGTGTTGTTATCAGATCGTGGCATCGAGAGTGTTGGGTGGGTGGATTGGTGGGGTTTTGTGGGTGGTAGAGAGTGTGTGTGTGGCGTCGTTGAACTGGGGGTCGGGCAAACCAGGTTTTCGGTGGCTGGGTGTGGGATAGGTGTTGGTGAGGGATGGGGTTTGAGGCAAGTTGGGTTCGGGTGCTGTATCCAGTGTGCGCAGTGGCGCGAGTTGGAACAGAGTTTTTCTTTTTGTGTTTCAGTGGGCGGTGGGGTACTGTTCGGTGGCGGGTGGCGTCTGTCGAGTTTGGGAGGGAGGGTTCGGAATGGGTGATGTGTGTGCCTGCTGGGGGTAAGCGTGGAGGGGCTTTTCCTGGGGTCGTGGGTGTTTGATTCGACGGAGACGCAAGATGCTCTTTGTTTGGTTTTTTCGGTTTAGGGGGTGAGGGGGGCGTGGCTGGGGGGGGCTAGACCGGTGGCGGTGTCGTTGGGGGGGGCGTGGTCGTGTTTCGTGGTAGTATTTTTTTTTTTTTTGATTTTTGTTTCTGGAGGTGTTTGTTGTTTGTTCGTCATTATCTGTCTTAGGACCAGAAGACGTGGGGTGGGGAGTTCGTGTGAGGCGGGTCGGGGGTTTAGGAGTTACGCGGTTGTTCTGGAGTATATCCATGGGTGAGGATGGATTTTGCGAACGTCGGTTTTTTTATTCTTCTCAAAACTATTGGATTAATCGAGGGGGGTTTTGTTTTGGTTTGTCGGGGGGGGTTTTGGTGGGGGGGGGAGGGGGGAGGTCGGGGTGCTGAGCGGAAGGGTAGGTTGGAGGAGCTCATTTTGGGTTTTTCTTTATTTGTGTGTGTGTTATCTAGGTTCTGGGGGGAGGGCCTGGTGAGGTGGCCGGATAAAGGGAGGGCTGGGACGGGGGGGCAGGGGGAGAGGGGGGTCGGTGGGGAGGGCTGGGGTGAGAGGGGTGTGCGGCCGGGAGATGGGTTCCACGGGGATCGAGGGAGTGGAGTGCGGTGGTGACGGGGAGGGGGGTGGAGGGGTGAGTGTGGCAGGATGTGGCTCCATTTAGATTAGTGGCTGGCGGGGTGGCCCACGAGGCGTGAGAGCATGTGTGGAGTGAGGGGGGATGGGAAGGGGTGGGCGGAGAGTTTTAGGGGTTGGTTAGCGGGAGGGGGGGCTGAAGTGGAGCAGCGGCGGGAGAGGGGGGCCGGTGGGACAGTAGGTGGATGAGTTGGGAGGTGAGGGGTCGACCCCTGGGAGGGCGAGGGCGGGGGGGAGCCGCGGGGATTAGGAAGGAGAGATGGCGGGGAGTGGGACGGGTGGGGGGGGGCGGTGGGGTGAACCGCAGTGATGGGAGGGTGACGCGCGTTGGTTACCTAGGGGGAGGAGGTGGGGGAGGGGAGAAGGGAGCAGAGCTGGGGTAACGATCGGTGGGCGGGGGGTGTGCAGGAGCGTGGGGGCATGCCGGGGCTGGGGTTTTTGTAGGAGGGCGAGTTCGGTGTGGTGCTGGGGTTTGGTTCGTGGCGGGGATTGCGGGGGGAGTGGTAGGTGTAAGGGGAGGGAGGCAGGGAGGGGATTAGGGTGGGGGGGCCAGGCATTGGTTGTGGTGGTGCGGGTAAGGTGGGGTGGAGGGCGCTACTGGGTGGTGTGGAGGGTAAGGTCGAGGGGGGTCGGTGGAGTGCACAGGGGGGAGTGACAAGGGGGCGTAGGTGATGGGCGGTAGGGTGGATGCGAGGGGGACGGACGGGGAAGGATCGTGCAGTAGACAGGGGGGAGGGGGGCGGGAGTGCGGGGGTAAGTTAGATGGTAGCCCGGAGAGCATGGGGAGGGGAGGGGTGGAGTGGACCGGTGGGGGAGGGGGGTGAGTGGGGGGGTGAGGGAGGGGGGATTGTGGGGGTTGACCTGTCGGTGGGGGGTGAGGAGGCAGGGGGGGAGGGTCGGCGGGGGGGTGGGGGTGTGGTTTGTGGGAGGTGGGCGATGGATGGGGGGGGAGGGTTGGGAGGATGGGGGCGGGGAGTAGGAGAAGCGAAGGGGGCGGTTGCAATGGTAGTGGGGGAGGGAGAAGTGGACCGCGGTTCGAAACGGGTAGGTAGAGAATGATGGTGGCCAGGGGGGGGTGGGTTGTAGAGAGGAGCCGGGGGGAGGGGAGTTTGTCCTCGGGCGGACGGGTACGCGGATGGGGCCTCGGATCGATGTTAAGAGGGTGCGGGGGGGGGGGGTGGGTGTCGGGCGGGGGAGTTAGCGGGGGCCGAGGGTGAGGGGTTGGGGGCGGTAGGCCAGTTGTGGGGCGAGGAAACGGTCGACCAGGAGGACCAGGAAACGGGGTGTGGAGGGAGAGGGGAGAGGGGAGGGGGGGGCGTATGGTGAGAAGAAATGTGGCTGCACTGGGTGGGGGGGTTGCTGGTGTAGGGGGGGACAAGGGTAAAATAAATCAAACTCAACAGGGGGTGGGGAGATGGGGGGGGGAAGACGAGCGTCCCGTGGCAGGGGGGAGGGTAGGTGCGGTGGGGCGGCACGGGGGGGGTGAGTACAAGTCCAGGGGGACGGGGGGCGGCAGTGGTGAGGGGGGGAGTAAGGGGCGTCGGGGCGGGGGGTGAGCCGGGCGGAGAGGGAGGGAGATGGGGGAGCTACCGGAATGGGGGGCGCCGGGGGGGGCGGGGGGGGGGGGCCCGGTGCGTGCAGGCGGTGGTGGAGCAGGGAAGTTTGGGACGTGGTTAGAGGCGGGGGGGGGGGGCTAGGGGGCACTGGACCACGCGAGGGCGGCACTAGCGGGAAGGGGGTAAGGGGATGAGGGGGTAGGGGGGTATCCGGTTGACGGGGGCGACGGGGGTTTTGCGGAATGCGGTGGGAGTAGGGGTGGTAGTGGGGTCGCGAGCGGGTGTAATCTGGTGGTGTGTGGGGGGTGTTAGATAGTGTGGGGACCAAGACGGCGCAGCTGCTTTTTAAGGGGTGTAGTGGGGGGCGGGTGCGGTGAGAGGTGAGGCGGTGTGGGGCTGAGTAAGGTAAGTAGATGCGTGCGACGCGGTGGACGAGGGCACGAGGGGGGGGGGGCCGGCGCAGTCTTCGGGGAATGTGGGGTCGGAGAGGTAGGTAGGTTGGATGATATGGTCCGGGACCTTGGGCGGGGAAGGGATTTCCGGGGATTGGTTCGGGTGTTGTCGTCTCCACTCACACAAAGCCTGGAAGTGAGAGGGGAAGAGGGGGAGGGGTGGCAGGTGTGGCCTGAGCGAGGGTGGGGGCGAGCGGAGAGACGCGGGCATGGTGTGAATGAGAGTTGTGGGGTGTGAGGGGAGAAGCTGTGTGAGCGAGAGCCTGGGCGAGGGGCGGTGCAGATGAGCTGAGGGGAGCGTGCAGCGGCGCTCGGGAGAGGGCGAGGCTGGGTGCTGCTAGAGTACGCCGAGTGGAAGTGGGGGAGGGAGGTGGGGAGCGGAGCGGGAGCGAGGAGCGGGAGAGCGAAGATTGAGCGCGAGAGAGCGGGAGACGGGAAAAAAGATGTTCGCGAGGTGGGTGAGAAGCGAGCGCGAGAAAGTCGCGGAGTCGAGTGGGGCGTAGCGTGAGCGTGGAGGTAGAGAGGAGAGAGCGCGCGCGTGCGTAAGACGGCGCGAGAGTGCGGCGGGGAGGGAAGTGCGCGTGAGTGACGGTTTTGTGTGGGCGCAAGAGAGAGGACGGGCGGACGGAGGAGGACGGAGAACGAGGAGGGCCCCGAGAGTCCGCGGGAAGGGAGAGCGAGCGAGACGTGCGGGGCGTGAGCCGAGAGGACGGAGGTGGCTGGGCCAGGTGATTGGAGGATCTCCGGGGCGGGACCGGGGCTTGGGAGGGGGCGTCGGCAGTGTGGGCTGGGTTAGGGGCTTGAAGTTGCGGAGGGTGGTCGTGTCAACGCACCACGCGCCCGTGAGCGAGTGGGGAGGTCATCGGGGAGGAGTCTGAGGAGTGGAGGGAAGTGGCTCTGGGGAAGCCAGTCGGGGCGAGTGGGTCGGCGGATGGCTAGGTAGCTGGTGCAACGCGGGGCGGTGGGTCAGGGGTAGGGGTGGCCGGAAGGGTGGGCGCGCGAGAAGAGAGGGTGTACACGGAGATCGCGCGGTTGTCATTTCGTGGGATCATAGTGATAGAAACGAAGAAGTGGCGGGGCTGTGTTTAGCGCGCTCACCCAGGCACGTTGGATGGTGCAGCGGGGTGACAGTGTGGTATGACTCGTAGGTTTGTTCCGTGTCAGGGAGTGAGGGAGGTGTGACGTAGTGCTGGTGTAGGGCCGTGGTGCGAAGCGTGCGAGAGGTGCTCGGGAACGAGGTCGCGAAGACGTGAGTCAGCGGGAGCGTGGATGCCAAGGAAGTAGGGACACGCAGGGGTGCGTGAGTGGGAGAAGAGTGTGTGTGGTGCGGGAGCTCAAGGAGCGCGTGCGGTATCAGGAGGAGAGCCTGGGCCAGGGGCGATGGGTTCGCCGGGGAGACGGCGCTTAGAGTTGTAGGGCGAACGAAAGGCCCATGGCGAGGGAGGGGGGGTGGGGTGGGGTGGGGTGGGGGTGGGGTGGGGTGGGGTGGGGGTGGGGTGGGGTGGGGTGGGGGGGGTGGGGTGGGGTGGGGTGGGGGGGGTGGGGTGGGGTGGGGTGGGGGGGGGGGGCGTGGGGGGTGGGGGGGGGGGGGGGTCGGGCCGGCGATGGGGGGGGGGTGGGGGGGGGGGGGGGGGGGGGGGAGGGGGGCGGGGAGCGGGGGAGTGGCGGGGGGGGGGGGGGTGGGGTGGGCTGGGGGTGGGGGTGCGTGGGGGGGCTGGGAGGTGGGGGGGGGGGGGGGGGGGGCGGGGCGGGGGGGAGGGCGGGGGGGGCGGTTGGGGGGGTGGGGGTGGTGGGGGGGGTCGCTCGCGGGGGGGGTGGGGGGGGGGGGGGCTGTGTGGGGTGGGGGGCGGGGGGGGGTGTGGGGGGGGAGGGCGGGGGGGCTCGGAGGGGGGGTGGGGATGGTGGGGAGCAGGGGGGGGGGGTGGTGGGAGGTATGTAGAGGCGATGCTGTGGTGACGGGGGCAAGAGAGGGGTTTGGTGGGGAGGGGGGGGCGAGGTGCAGAGGTAGTGGGTGGGACGAGGTGTGGGGATTTTTCTTCTCTTTTTTCTCTTTCTCATTCCTACTTCCTTCCTTTTCTGTTTAACTTTAAAATAACTTTAGAATTTCAGAAAGAAAAAAAAATGTCTGTTTTGGTTGTTCTAAAAATTCTTTAATTGTTTTAGGTGTAAATAAAATGCTTGCTTTCCATTTGCTCAAAAATATCGCTTTAATTTAAAATTAAAATTAAAATCGTTAGAAAATGTGTGGATGTGTCTGTGTTTGTATTTGAGTGTTTTTGTGTCTGTCTGTGTATTGACTTAGCTTATTACCCAGCCATAACTCTACAACGGAGAATGAAGTGACTGACTGCCATCCTGTGACCAGAGTTCAATTACCGAAGAAAACCCGAGTACCATCTCATGCCTCATCTCATCCAGAAATTCATGAGTTAAGACCAATGGTATCTCAATCATTGCGAAACGGCTAGTTATTTACATTTTTTAAAAATATTATAAGCACGTCCTTCAGTTCCCCTCCCCTACACAAATAAATAATTTTAAAAACAAACAAACAAACAAAAAAACTCATCAAATAGAGCTGTGAATTATATCCATGTTGAACACATGGATCCACAGTTCCATTTGGCGAGCTTTCAAGTCCACACCAGGAAGACTATATCGATAATAAAAAAAGAGAGTTACATGTGTCCATGCATCAGACGTACATAATGTCTTTTTTATGTAATAAAAATATCAGCATACATAGTTTGAAATGTATGTCCCGTCCGTCCGTCACGTCCTTCCGTCCCGTCCGTGACGCTATGCGAGGTAATTCCCGATTTTAAAAATAAATGAAAATATAGACGTAAAATCATTTTTTAAATGTTGGTTTCGAGATTAACAGTGTGTGTTTCTCGCTATAACATATTGTGATGTGACGTCATTATTTGAGCTTTTATTAATGTGTAAAGGGAACGAAAAAAAGCCATGGTTTATTCGATGTGATTAATATTATAATTATTTTTTTATATTAAATGTCCGTTTTTGTGTATGCGTGCATGTCAATATTATGTACGTAATTCTAAATCTAATTTTCTATATCAATGTATAACATCCGTTATTCGTTCGGTTTATGAGATTTACAAATGGTTTGTGTTTGGTTGTCAAGTTACGACGCGTTTTGAACTTCAAAGCCATTTTTTATTACTGCAAATGAAGTTTGTCAACTTATGCTTCAGTTTAGCGGTTTTTTTTCTTATATACTCTACGAGGTTGCATATTTGTGTGTTTTTATTTTGAAAACATCCGTCATTTTTGACGGGTAATACACTATTGGAAATAATATTAGTGGGTAAAAATCTCCGTAATATGCACTTCGTTTGACTCGTGACGACCTGTTGTTGGCCAGGGAAATCCAGGTTCTTAGAATGACGGTGAAACTCTATTGCCACTGCTCCGGGATGAGAGAAGATGAAATTGTCCGATTACCAATGTTCCCTTTAAGCTGCGCGGCTCCACGGCTACGCAGAAATGTATAAAAAACAACAACAACCGCTAAGCAGTTTAGGATTACCGCGCAGCAATTTTAGTAAAGTATTGCACACAAATAGATGCTGTGCAACTTTGCGCACGAGTTTGTTCGCTTTGCACACGGACCAACGAACCTTATACCACCTATTCAAAGTCTCTCCAGATCGTCTCTATTTCTGTCATGTTCTCATCTAATTATTCATACTTCCAGTTGGAAAACAAGAGTTTTTAATGTGGTTGTGATAGAGTCATGTTGGGTGGTGATCAAGAGTCGTCGCCAAGAGTGATGATTTCGTAGTATATTCTTGCTTATCATCTAAAATGAATTTCTCGGGGGGGGGGTCCAGCTCTGTGCTAATTAAATGGATAATTCGGGATTATCACAGATGACTGAACCCGAGGACCGTGCTTAAAGCTTAATTGGGTAAGAAGCTGGTTCTTGACTTATTGACACCTATGGGATTCAGCTTCTGAATTTCATCGACATAACATGGGCATAATTTAGAAACAAAACAACAACAAAAATTTTGTTGTGCCCTGAAAATTGATATTGATAAAATGACGTCATGTTTATGTGTGTTTCGAGTTTCAGGTCCATTTCTTCAAGGGTCAACACTGAATATTGGATTTCGTCCCTCCCCCGAGCTGGCGCTACATAATTTTTTTTTAACCTGGGCGAGACTGGTTAATCTCCTCCATTTGGAAAAGTGAATGGAAAACTTTTAAAACGCTTTGCAAGAAATATTTTGCGTCAAATGTTGGCGAATGTGAGATGTTGAGACATTTTAGCAGTCTGAAGCTTGGCCTGCTCCTGCCCACATCCCCCCTTATTGAATTTGAAATTTAAAAAATATTATTTCTGCAAAATCATCAGAAAGGATTAATTAATGAATAAAATAGCACAAAACACAAGATCGCACTCCAGCGTCAAATAATATAAACGCCCCCGTGTCACACAAAACAAACGCCCCAATTACAAACTATTCACACACCAATCTCGCCCCTGCCATGGACGTAATAAAAACAACTCGATTCCTTTTATATTTATAGCGGTCTTGTCCTCGACACCGCCACTGATCCGCTTTAAGCCTCGTGATAATGATGGGGGGGCGAGCGGCCGTCTTCGCAAACAGTCGCGACCCGCACAAACACGTCCGTGATCTTGTGGATGTTTTCGGACAAAAGCTCTGGCAGCAGACGATGATGCCCTTATACTTTTCCCTCGCCCTGTCCTCGGCGGTGTCTTCATTTAGCTCGGCGCGCTAACGAGCCAAGGGCACGCTATTAGTAATGTGACCGTCACATGCACATCAGAGGAGTAGCCTTCTCTTGGTGGCCCCCTGATCAATACGTCATTACACACCGCGCACGGGTTCTCAAACTTTGCGCGCGTCCCCGTTCGAGTCTACTGGTGATGATGTCCTGTTATGAGGTTGTAATATTATGCAAAGGGTAGGTAGCGTTTGCCTTTCTTTCACATTTCTGAATGGATTAGTTATACGTTGCACATCTGCTAAGTTGTCCACCACCCCTCAGACAAACTTATTTCTAATATTTAGAAACATACGACCGCATTTGAAGGACTCACGATATTGGCGATATTTTCGAGTTTCAAGCACTGAACCTTTTCAAAATATATAAAACTATTTTGAAACAATTAAAACTCTTGAAACAAATCGAATACTTTCTAAGCGTGTTTACTTATTTATTTACTGAAGTCATTCATAATAATTTAAGTTTGGAATTTTAAAAAATAATAAAGTTGAGCTCTGTTAAATTCGTGTGATGCGGAGCCAATTTCAGAAAAAACCGATGGAACCGCTGAGGAAATAAAGGCGGTATCGCAATATGTCACGAGGGATGTTGTTCAAGGGAAATAAATCCACCTCATCTGTTGATGGCTTTGTCTCCAGAAAGTTGTAAAGTCTTGTGTATGTTGTGATGTATGTGTCAACACAAGGGCGGAGCCACGGGAGTGAGGGGGACTTAAGCGGATCAAGGGGGAAGGTGGACCCATGATGCAACTTGACATGTTTATTTTTGAGGGGAATGGGGCAGAAGAGAATCCCGGCTGCATATGTGGATTGATATTTCGTTAAATATTTATGAGATAGATTTTGGGATGGTCCTACGTGACAATTCTGTGCAATATTAATAGGTTAAATTTGCGTTACTTTTATATGTCAGAGCAGCTAATTTCATGGTGATAGGTCAGTTCCGTGAGATGCCATGTTATAGGCTTAATGAGCAAGATAACGTGGTTATAGGCCAGAGCTGCGAGATGTCTTGTATTTATGGCAAAACAGAGAGATGTCTTGAGTTTAGTGCAAAGTAGAGAGATGTCTTTTTAGTGCAAAACAGATAAATGTCTTATTTTAGAGCAAAAAAGAGAGATGTATTGTTCTTAGTGCAAAGCAAAGAGAAATCGTGTTCCTAGTGCATTACAGAGAGATGTCTTGTATTTGGTGCAAAACAGATAGATGTATTGCTTTAGGTGGAAAAAAAGAGAGTTGTCTTGTTTTTAGAATAAATCAAAAGAGATGTCTTGTTTGTAGTGCAATTCAGAGAGAATGTCCTGTTTCTTGACGAGATAGGCGAGCTGTCACGTGATTGGCCAGAACTGCAAAACACACTTTTTGTGGCACAAAACAGCACGATGTCTTGTTTACAGACCAGAACTTCTAGACTTTTATACTGGTTGCATGATCTGCCTCGCATACCCCACTACCTCATTCTACTACACCTTCTTCGTCTTTGGGAAGATACGCTGCGTAATTCGGCCTTGCCGACTACGTCATCCGCATGCCTTGGAACAGTTTTTGTTGCTCAACTCCCGCGTACTTACGTGAGCTTTACTTCAAGTCAGGTGTCCATGCCACGGTGGCGTCCCTTGTCTGTCGTCTGTGTATATCTGGTGTAGCATGTCTTCCCCCCGCCCCGCGCCATTGATTGTTAGCGTGTGAAATTTTCAATTTCCTTGATTGGCGTCAGCTTCTCTTCAGCAACAGCAACAAACATTCCCCAGTCCCATATTCTCTTCTGCCTTTGATTTCTTACGTCTTTGATGTAGTTTTTCCCCCCTTAAGATAATTGATTTTAGCCATCCAAAACAAATATGGCTGCACAAGGAACTTGAGAATCGGCAAGTGACATCGGATGTCATATTTGGCGTGTATCGAGTACACTGAGTTACTACAGTGTGTGGGTTTTTAATTTTATTTTTTTTAATTTTAAAAACTACGGCTTGAGAGGAAAATTATATACAGAGTATCAATAATTTTAAGAGTACTTCAATTTTTTTAATATTTTATTATTATTTTTTTTTAAAAATAGCTACTGCTGACGAAATGAAGTTCAACTTCCCTCACGCGCCAAGCTCGTGGCTTTGAATCTCGGAGTTTTTGGCGTCGTTGATTCAAATTAATGAAACACAGTTTGCTACGTTTTTATTTCAAATATTCTATCAAATATTTCACATGATTTTAAAGGTGAAGATTTTAAAATATCCCTTCGTAGCAAAAAAAAACAGCGTGTGTACAGCAGTACTCTTCCCTTTCAAGATACCGAAACATAAGTCAGATATATCTTGTTCATCAAACCACGTGATGTCATTTAACTGACGTATTTGGAGTACATTAACTTAACCAAGGCCACAAATTCAGCATATTCTTATCCACAAGGTTGAAGCAGGTGTTCGAGTCTATTCCATACGTGTGTTTAAAATTTCTTAAAAACAAAAATAGAAAGCTTACGAATTTTATTCGCCTCTACTTAATTTACATAAAGTATTATAAAAAAAGATCAACTTAAATTTGAAAAAAAAGATGAAGAATCGGATGAACCATTATATTTGGAAACAAAAGATAAAGTAACATATCAGATAAACGATGGTCTTTAAAAGGACATAGTGTCAGTTGAACGATTAAATGTCAAAAAAAAGTTATTATTATTGTGTCTTTTTATTTGAAATGTTGCGACTAGTAAACAAAGTCTCCGCCACCAGGAAGCTGTCTTAAAATGGGAACTCCACCATCAGCTCCCCTTAGATTTGTCCCGTGATTCATAAAGTAATATCTGTGCTATCCTAGCGTCTCTGCACGCTGTATATTTTATGAGATTGATGTCTGGCATTCGCACAACACATATTATTAATGGGTAACATTATTATCGCAGTCGTTGTTGTATGCTACTGAACGTATTTTTTTTTCTTCTGGAAGTTATGCACGCCAGCTGTTATACTGGACAGGGAATCAAAATTAAACAAACCCGTAAAAACAAAGTTTTTGACTATAAATCCCTTATATATGAGACATAACTAAAAGTGTTGATCATTTTCAAACGCGACAAACATTTGGTCACCGATCGCTGGACTGAACTCAGCGTGACACGTAAAATGTAAACAAAAGCATTCCGCTACATATAGTTTTATATTGATAAACTAAAATGCATTAATCTAATTACGGTATGTTCGATCGATCTGAAATTTTGAAACAATGCATTGTTAGGTGACACGAGTCTATGTGCAAAATTTCAGCTCGATAGCATCACGGGAAGTGCGTCATTTTTAACTTTTGTTTTTTCCGCCCGCCGCGAACGACAGAGAGAGAGAGAGATGATGACAAGATTTGGAAGTTAATATAAGGGATTTAAAAATTATGACATCGCTAAAAACGGAGTTTTGAGCTCCGAGTTTCATGTTTTTAAAATGTCCTGTAAAATTTCATTCTGGATATTGTCATCCTCGACTGTTAACTATATTTCTTTTCACTGAAATAAATGTTAACTACAGCTCACTCAAGATATTTTCAATGCACAGCTAATAAGGATCTTTGTATGATACAGTTAACTAGCGAGATCTTAATAATACAGCTCACTAACAAGATCTTCTTCATAGTACAGCTCACTAACGAGATCTTAATGATACAGCTCACTAACAAGATCTTCTTCGTGGTACAGCTCACTAACAAGATCTTCATGGTACATCTAACTAAAAAAGATCTTCATTACACAACTAACCAGCTCACTAAAGAGATCTTTATTATAAATGTGCAACTATCAAAATAGACCTTCATTATTCAGCTAACTAATGCAATATAAATATACAGCTTACTAACTAGCTCTTCATTATGCAGCTTACGATCATAGCGAGATATTCATATACAGCTCATTAACGTACGAAATGTTCTTCTCGTGAGCTATCCCAGTATATTTATAGTTTGTTTTTTTCAAAAGGCCAGTTGCAACGTGTAAGAGTGCCTCTCAGATCAAAGAGCACCAACTGATTCTTTTTTCGGGGCCATGTTTATAACCTGCGGCAAGCTATTCATAACAACCCGCAGAAAGCGAGTGTGAGTATACACGCTCCGAAACTTAACGGCGATTGCATTGATTGTGAACTTTGACCCTGTCCTTAGAAGGCTTGGCGGAGTTTATTCAACAGAGACAATTTGGTGCTCATCCTTCAAAGTCCTCGCAGTTTGTAACGATAAACTAGGAAATATTCTGTTTGGAATCAATCAATCAAAAGAAAATTAAATAAACTAGAACAAATTCGAACAAGAGCTGCAAGATTTAACACTTGTGAAAATTCAAAATTGACATTGGTTAAATCACTAAATCTAGAAACACTTGAATGGAGAATGAAGGAATGAAGGAATGAAGAACAAAGATCAAAGTAGTAATAATGCATAAAGCGTCAAATTTTAACATTGAAATATGACACAGCAATATTTTAATACAGCAATATGAATAAAATTCTAAATAAAATATAGTTATTGTGCCCTTTGTTTGTCTATAGTTGACTGTTAGCAGATGGTAAGCCAATTAATTTAGCCGTTTAAAAAAAAATAAGAAAGTCGTCGAGCGTGAATCATGCAAAATATAAGATTTTAACAAATGGCATCACAGATAGGGTGTATGGATGGAGCAAAAAACAACCTAAGATGAATAAACGCGTAGATACTAACGAGAAGTAGGACAAATGACGAGATGTATTCGATGAAGTGCAAATTGAATAGTTTTTGTAACATGAATTTCAAACGTAATGGTTAGTTAAATTAACCATCATGTTGGGGAAAACAAAGGAAAGGTGTCAAGTCTCATAGTTATAGGATTTGCCTTGCCCTCCGCTCAGGGTTGCCATATTGGCCTTTTTAAGGCCAAATTCTCAAAATTTGGCCTTTTTTAAGAGGGTTTGGCCTTAAAATTATTTTTTGGCTTTTTGGCCTTTTTTTGGCATTTTTCTTTTAAAAAAAATTATATATATTTTAAATATATATAAAAATAATCTTTATCTCAATTTTTTTTTAAAATTCGCCAATAAGTCATTAACCTTATTAATTATTTTCTATGTTTGAATAGCTTACGTGTATGTTAGAGATTAAAAAGTTTTAATAAATGATGTCACGCTATTTTGGCAGATTTTTCAATGTATTTCACACACACCTCTCGTCACACATAATCAAAAGCTAGACCCTTTCCAATATGACGTCACAGTTCTTAAAAGCACCCTCCCCCTCGCCATAAATCACCACAAATCTGTGACCCCTCCCGCCCCCTAGGTGCGTGACGTCATTTTTGTTGACATTTTTCATATAACATAAGTTTGGCCTTTTTTGGCCTTTTTTGGCAGTCAGTTTGGCCTTTTACCCAAATTACAATCTGGCAACCCTGCCTCCGCTTGCACCCAGTACACAGAAAATGACATAAGTATGTAAAACGTTCAGTGTTTATTTCGCCGTACAAACAACATGGGCGTTCTTCATTGAAACCTTCATAGTATCTTTTACACTACTGCATGGCTCAATAGTCGTACACTCTACAGCACTCTACAGTCTCCCAGACTCTACAACACTCTACAGTCTCCCAGACTCTACAGCACTCTACAGTCTCCCAGACTCTACAGCACTCTACAGTCTCCCAGACTCTACAGCACTCTACAGTCTCCCAGACTCTACAGCACTCTACAGTCTCCCAGACTCTACAGCACTCTACAGTCTCCCAGACTCTACAGCACTCTACAGTCTCCCAGACTCTACAGCACTCTACAGTCTCCCAGACTCTACAGCACTCTACAGTCTCCCAGACTCTACAGCACTCTACAGTCTCCCAGACTCTACAGCACTCTACAGTCTCCCAGACTCTACAGCACTCTACAGTCTCCCAGACTCTACAGCACTCTACAGTCTCCCAGACTCTACATCACTCTACAGTCTCCCAGACTCTACAGCACTCTACAGTCTCCCAGACTCTACAGCACTCTACAGTCTCCCAGACTCTACAGCACTCTACAGTCTCCCAGACTCTACAACACTCTACAGTCTCCCAGACTCTACAGCACTCTACAGTCTCCCAGACTCTACAGCACTCTACAGTCTCCCAGACTCTACAGCACTCCACAGTCTCCCAGACTCTACAGCACTCTACAGTCTCCCAGACTCTACAACACTCCACAGTCTCCCAGACTCTACAGCACTCTACAGTCTCCCAGACTCTACAGCACTCTACAGTCTCCCAGACTCTACAGCACTCTACAGTCTCCCAGACTCTACAGCACTCTACAGTCTCCCAGACTCTACAGCACTCTACAGTCTCCCAGACTCTACAGCACTCTACAGTCTCCCAGACTCTACAGCACTCTACAGTCTCCCAGACTCTACAGCACTCTACAGTCTCCCAGACTCTACAGCACTCTACAGTCTCCCAGACTCTACAGCACTCTACAGTCTCCCAGACTCTACAGCACTCTACAGTCTCCCAGACTCTACAGCACTCTACAGTCTCCCAGACTCTACAGCACTCTACAGTCTCCCAGACTCTACAGCACTCTACAGTCTCCCAGACTCTACAGCACTCTACAGTCTCCCAGACTCTACAGCACTCTACAGTCTCCCAGACTCTACAGCACTCTACAGTCTCCCAGACTCTACAGCACTCTACAGTCTCCCAGACTCTACAGCACTCTACAGTCTCCCAGACTCTACAGCACTCTACAGTCTCCCAGACTCTACAGCACTCTACAGTCTCCCAGACTCTACAACACTCTACAGTCTCCCAGACTCTACAACACTCCACAGTCTCCCAGACTCTACAGCACTCTACAGTCTCCCAGACTCTACAGCACTCTACAGTATCCCAGACTCTACAGCACTCTACAGTCTCCCAGACTCTACAGCACTCTACAGTCTCCCAGACTCTACAGCACTCTACAGTCTCCCAGACTCTACAGCACTCTACAGTCTCCCAGACTCTACAGCACTCCACAGTCTCCCAGACTCTACAGCACTCTACAGTCTCCCAGACTCTACAGCACTCCACAGTCTCCCAGACTCTACAGCACTCTACAGTCTTCCCAGACTCTACAGCACTCTACAGTCTCCCAGACTCTACAGCACTCTACAGTCTCCCAGACTCTACAGCACTCTACAGTCTCCCAGACTCTACAGCACTCTACAGTCTCCCAGACTCTACAGCACTCTACAGTCTCCCAGACTCTACAGCACTCTACAGTCTCCCAGACTCTACAGCACTCTACAGTCTCCCAGACTCTACAGCACTCTACAGTCTCCCAGACTCTACAGTCTCCCAGACTCTACAGCACTCTACAGTCTCCCAGACTCTACAGCACTCTACAGTCTCCCAGACTCTACAGCACTCTACAGTCTCCCAGACTCTACAGCACTCTACAGTCTCCCAGACTCTACAGCACTCTACAGTCTCCCAGACTCTACAACACTCTACAGTCTCCCAGACTCTACAACACTCCACAGTCTCCCAGACTCTACAGCACTCTACAGTCTCCCAGACTCTACAGCACTCCACAGTCTCCCAGACTCTACAGCACTCTACAGTCTCCCAGACTCTACAGCACTCTACAGTCTCCCAGACTCTACAGCACTCTACAGTCTCCCAGACTCTACAGCACTCTACAGTCTCCCAGACTCTACAGCACTCTACAGTCTCCCAGACTCTACAGCACTCTACAGTCTCCCAGACTCTACAGCACTCTACAGTCTCCCAGACTCTACAGCACTCCACAGTCTCCCAGACTCTACAGCACTCTACAGTCTTCCAGACTCTACAGCACTCTACAGTCTCCCAGACTCTACAGCACTCTACAGTCTCCCAGACTCTACAGCACTCTACAGTCTCCCAGACTCTACAGCACTCTACAGTCTCCCAGACTCTACAGCACTCTACAGTCTCCCAGACTGTCTATATTCTAATTAAGCTGTTAGAGCTAGACATCCATAGCGCTTAGGAAACAGCAAGGATGACGCTGTATAGCGAGTTATTTTAAATTATGTGCGTCGTTATAGTCTCCATTATCAAATGTTTGTGACATCGATTTCAGTTACTGGTTATGAAGGGGGGGAAAGTGAATACGTTTGATGGAATGAAATACAAAACTAAAGCGCAGGGAAACTAATTTTTAAAAAATTTAAGCTAAACCGTCTCTAGATTATGAGAAAAGTATTCACTCAAAAAAATATATATAATAATTTTAAAAAATAAGGGGGCGTCACTTTTTAATTGAACTTGATCAAAGGTTTGATGATGACTCCCATGTGCTTTCATTCCGTAACTTCCAATCAGACTGGTGGGCCGAAACATAATTAAATGCGTTTTAGTCCAATTTAAAAACGTAATCCTTAAAAAAAGCTTTTATTCTATTTTTTATATATTTTTTTTATTGAATGATAAGCTATGAATATACAACACGCAAGTGGGGGATGGGAGGGGGGGGGTCGTACAGAATACATTATGCATACAAGCTATTGCAACATGCCAGGACTGCTTCTTGTCTCCTCATATAATTATGTGATTGTATCAACTCGATATCCACACACGCCAGTCGAAACCCCTTTGATGCGTTCTTTCATTGACCTTTCATTAACTTGATTAAGTCAAGTGGGAGGCACGCGGGATGTGAAAATGTGCGCATGTCGGCGCATTAATTTCGCCTGGGCGTCGTTGCGTCAGACTATAAGCCTAAGAGACGTTTTGTGTATTTGCGTGTGTGTTTTGTGTGTGTGTGGGGTGCATTATGTGCGAATTGCGTCTCATTTCTTTGAGGCTAGTCCTTGGTCTTTACCTTTCCGTGAGATAGAATAAGAGGATTGGTGTGTAGACGGCTGAAGAAGCGATGCATTGGAGATAAAGTTTGGGACGGTGTCGCTTAAACTTGTCAACGGGATCAGGTGCTCTGTACCGGGAAAGAGTCAGTCAGTTGCATGGGGACTAGTCGCATAAGACTTTTATGACCAGTTGTTGTTGTTGTTGTTTTTGGCGATGTTAAAGAGACTAGGATATTCAGTTAAGGGTAGGGCTAGGTGATTGGGACTTCATCTCTGGGACTTTGTCATTTGGCAACGTTCTTTAGACAAGGCGTTTGCTACTGAGAAGGATTTCTTTCTTTCAGGGTTATAATATATATGACGCCGACATCAAGAGAGCTTCACTATACGTTTTAATGCTTTCTTAAGAGGTAAAAAAAAACAATATTTTTTTTAAAAAAAACTTAACGACCCTATGGTTCAGCCACCGCCAAAACCACACCTTCCCCACCCTTGCCCTTACGTCGGAACTAAGTCATTTTCAAGAAGCTGCTGTTGGACCCCAAGAAATGTTAACGAAAATTGGCTTCCGTTTGGTTAACGTCACTTGTGTGTACTGGGATCATAAAGATGCCCGTGTCACCGACACAATTTTCTTGTTAGTCGAAACGCGAACCACATATTTGTTTGTCGTTGACGCTGCTATTGCTATATAGGTGAAACAGGACGAGGGTTACCTGATAGCTTTAGTCGACATCGTCGTTTTATTAAACAAGGCCAACTAATCCCTGTCTCAAAAACTTTCTTAAATGGGTTCGTTACTTTCATTTTTTTCCCCGGAATTTTAATGATTCCATATTTATTTTCACCAGGTCACGTGTTTCCTTTTCGAGAGCCCACAACAGTCTTTTGGGTGCTACCAGCAGACCATCTACTGAAACTTATTTATTTGATATTAATAAGTAATAATAGATTTTACTAGGGCTGCGGAAATTAAAGATTAATTAATCGATAATCATTAAACATTTTAATCGATTAAAATTAATTTGATCATTTAAAATTCGATCAAAATTTAAGAAAATATTTCTAATATTTTTTTTCTCCAATTTATTAATAATTTATATTTTGTTTACTTACATATTTTCCCCTCGTATAATTATTATTATTTATTTAGACGTGCATACGTAAACAAAAAGGATTTTCTTCCTTATTTCTTGCATAGCAGAACGAATTTGCTGTGTTACGTCACACAATTTGGGAGCCATGGAATTGCCGCGATTTAACCGATTTCGCGAAATACTGAAGCGCAACTTAACGGGATCTATATATGCATTATAAAAATATAATTAATCGATTAATTGATTAAATTTGTTCCCTAATAATAGAACAATTTTTTTAAAAATCAGTACCAGCCCTATTTTTTACCATTTTATTTATGCCCGTTTTGATTATTTTTAAGTGTATGCTGTTTTTTCCTTATTTCTACAGAATAGGCTAGGAAGGATCTTAGTCCTAACTTTCGCCTGATGTTGTCTTGTTGTTATTCATTACGTGTCCTAGCTTCCATTTACATTTTCCGAATTTCTTCCTTAATTCGTTCAATACCCTGTTCTTGAACTATAAGACCAGTGACAATGCACCAGTGACGAGGCACTAATAAATGGATACGGGGCTGACACTTTTATAGATTCTAGTTACTGGAGACGCGATCTGATTCGATTAAGTGAGTCAAGTTCAGTCAGCCCCCCCCCCAATCGCTACCACCCCCTCCAACATTTACCACACGTCACGTGACTACCCAACCAAAATGTCAACGTGTTCATCCCCCTCTCGCCCTCGCCCTCGCCCCCCCCCCACCTTCAATCTGGTCAATGCGTTAAGCAATGCCAGTGACAAAGTGCAGGTCTCTGATGTATTAATGTCAAGTCGGCAATGCCACTGCCAACAACCCGGAAAGGTCAGCTTGTCATCATTGGGTGGTAGCCAGACATAATTGAAGCGGGGACTCTCCCCCACCCCACCACCCCACCCCCAACACACACACTCACTCCGCGGCCCCCAGGTTGCCAATCTCTGACTGCCAGACATCCTACACGCAATCGATTTTATTCATAGCATCTTCACAACATCAATTTTCTCAAACACTCTATCGATTTTTAAGTATGGGGAGGGGGGACAGAAAGAGGGGTGAGATGTTTTTTTGTTTTGGGGGGGGGAGTGTATTACGGTTGGTAGTTGTAAGAACAGGGACATTTGTGATACTATAACAGAGAAAAAGAGGGAACGGAATTTTATATTTAAAGAAGAAGAAATACTTTTATGAAAGTGAGAGAGCGAAACATAGAATAATGATTCCGTAAAAATTGTGTCTGTTGTTGTATCAACGATTGGACTTAATGTTATAGTGTGGTGATTTAGAAATGTAGCGTGTAACAACATGAGGACGTAGGGTTGATGCTCGGCTAATACATCGATGGGTTCTAGGCAACAAGGTGATGTGGAATGGGAATGGAATCGAATAGAATAGTACAATGAAAATATGTATGTTAGTGGGGCTAAAGAGAGAACGTGTTAGGGGTTACTTAATTTTAGAACATTTTGAAAAGGAGTTGGTGCCAGAGGTTATAGTCCATGTTCTACTCCGATATTCACTGACTGAAAAGGAGTAGCTTGGACATCCACTAATGAAGGGAGATAAACTGACTTGTACATTCACTATCCGAATAGGATTAAATTTCTTGGACGTCAAGGGATTTTGTTAATAATAAAATGACGTCCACACCTTGTTTGGATTAACCAGGACATACAATATAATGGGATTAGCTTCAGAAACTTACAAGAAACCTTGAAAGGTGGAACATTCTAATAATGTTCACCGACCTGACATTTACAATATTTTCTGTGAATGGGAACTGTGACACATAACGAGAAATGCTATTGATGTTATGAGGTGTAGAAATGCAGTACTATTTATTGGTTCCTCTTGCGCATGTTTCTTATGTCCTCTTGTGACAGTATCATCAGTGTTGAAATCGTAAATTTTTTTAATATTAAGCCACACTTTACGCCATTGTAAGCTTTTAAAATAATAATCTGCATAACAATTAATTCAACTAATCAAATTTAAAAATTATTTAATTAATTGAGTTAGTCAGTAATCTCGTTTAAAATTATTTTTTTGTACTTTGATTTCAATAAATACATCTATCAGCAAAGTTTGTCCTTATATGGTTTTTTCCCCTTTCCCATGCTGTTTATCATAAACGCCATAAATTTGTAACTGCGTGTTTTTCCTATTGTGTCAACGTCAACGCTGTCATCCGTGTGTTGCTCTGTGTGTCTGAGAGAAAGAGAGTGGGGGGGGGACAATATAGAGATATATTGTGTAAAAGACACAAAGAGAGAGAGAGAGAGAGAGAGAGAAAGAGAGAGAGAGAGAGAGAGAGAGAGAGAGGACGAGAGAGAGAGAGAGAGAGAGAGAGAGAGGGACCAGAGAGAGAAGAGAGAATGAAAGAGAGTGGGCAGATAGAGAGAGAGAGAGAGAGAGAGAGAGAGAGAGAGAGAGAGAGAGAGAGAGAGAGAGAGAGATCCAATTGATATAGGTTTAGTTTATTTCATGAGGTGTCCGACGGTATATTTTCGGTTTCAAATCAAGCGAATATCTCTCCCGCCACCTCCCCGGGGGCGAAACCCTGAGACTGGAAGCCTGGAACTCCTTATGCTCCCCTCCCAACACCCCCCTCCGCAAACCCACACCGCCTACCGTTAAATCCTCCAGTAGGAGAGTGAGGACATGCTCCTTGGAAGTTTGAGCTGAAAGACTGTTGAGGCTCGCTGATTGAAGAGGGGATCAATACAACGAACCCCCTTAGCCAAGGATTTGATGCTTGTTGAAATTTCATCACTAAACAAGACCAAAAGAACTCGATACATCAGCAGCACAGGCTTTTATTTTAAAACTATTCCTTAACATCCCAGCATGACTTATCTTCCAAGCATGACTTATCTTCCCACGACGATTTATCTTCTCAGCACGACTTATCTTTCAGCATGACTTGTCTTCTCAGCATGGCTTATCTTTTCAGCATGACTTATCTTCCAAGCATGACTTATCTTCCCACGACGATTTATCTTCTCAGCATGGCTTATCTTTTCAGCATGACTTGTCTTCTCAGCACGACTTATCTTTTCAGTATGACTTATCTTCCCGGCATGTCTTATCCTCCCCCATGACTTATCATCAAAACCACACCTTTTGCCAACAATTTCAGAAACTTTCAATGACGTGTGAGCGAGATGATGTCACGACCCATCGGCGTTAGCGGCCATTGAATCCCGACTGTAAACTCCAGGAGATGTGGCTTTTATAACGGCATCGTCCTGATTCAGCTGCTTGTCCGAGATAAACAGCCTCCATGGCAGCGGTGGCGTAGATCAGTGCTTCTCAAAGTGGTGGTCCGCGGACCAGTGCCGCCGGTCCGTGGGCAATCCGCTGCCGGTCCGCAGAAGTTGTCAAGAAAGTAAAGAAAATATAATAAGCATAAAATGAAAGAAATAAAATAAAATAAATAACATTTCGCTAACACTTAGTACAGTGAAAATAGTTCACTGGTCCCTGGTGCAATGGAAAAATTCCGGCCGGTCCGTCATACTAAAAAGTTTGAGAAGCACTGGCGTAGATGATCTCCGACTCCTTGTGCCTCAATTGTTGTATAATGATTACAATTGAAGGCATCATTAGTCTCAGTAATTGACCGCATGTCGATTGTCAATATTTTCAAGATTTACAAAATAAAATACAAAATATATTCCCATCCCCACCAAAACTTTTTTATATATAATAAAAAAAATCGATTCCACGCATTCGATTTCTGCCTCTCGGATGATCTCGTTTGAACTCCAAGACGTGAAGACTTCAATTCCCGAGCTGCAGAACAAGGGCTGATGTATCACAATGACACCGGACATTACGTTCCCGTATATGGCATGAATTAACTAGACGGGAGCCGGCTGAGCGTGAGGAATTCCGAGCATGGAAAGATTAAAAGCGGATTTGAGCTTGTCTGAGTTTATTTTTTTGTTTCGCATTTTTCTTGTTTTTAATTACAAGGGGAGTGAAGCCGAGCATGTGACCCCAGAGAAAATGAAATATCGCTACGTTATGACAGTAAGGTAATATTGTTGAATGTTTTATGACTGGTTGCGTTTTTTTTTGGTTTTTTGTGTGGTTTGTTTGTTTGTTTTTTGCATATCGTTGAAAATGACAGCGAGATCAATCTTACGATGCAGCTAATTAAATATAATTTTTTAGAAATAATTTATTACTGCTGCAGAAGTCAGCATCAATCAATTTTAGATATAAATGTAGCGTAATATTAATATGTATTTGGCGTCACTAAACTTCCGGCTTGAGATATTATGCTGTCTTTGAACTAAATATATCATTAGCTAAATGATAGATTGATGTAAACTTTTATGTTGCTTTGCGTTAAAAAAAACAGATAAATGCACTCGCTATTAGCTAAAAAATTAATTGAATCGATTTCTTATCTTATCTGTTTACAGACGCTCCTTCTATACAGAAGATTATTGCGTCCTACGCTTATCTATGGTTTGTGTTTAGTCCTGCATTTTTATTAGAGATTTAAATGCTGATAAAGTTTTGGTTTTCCTGGATTCTTCAGGAATTCATTGGATTTCATTTCTAAAAATGTTCCCCCTCCCCTCTCCTCCCTACCCCCCCCCCACCAGTATTAGGAGCACACATTTTCATCATCACCGTTACTTAAAAGGTGTAAACCCCTTTCAAATATTCAGTTTTATTTGATATAACATTTTTTTAAACAACATATCCCCTTTCTGATATAGTGCATTATGTAACAGAACGTTTTAATATGAAAAAAATTTTTTTACGTTCATCAATGCAATAATTTTCTGTTGTTCAGCTCCACTGCCATCCCCTCCTAAAGAAAAGCGCCCTAGATACAAACAAAATTATTAAATATAGCCATTCGATTACAATTATCTCAGAGTCTTTGTTTCAGATCCATAATCTTTTCACGTCATCTTTCAAAAAGTTATATTATTTTAAAATCCGTTCCAAAATTAAAAACATGTATCAATCTAGCTAACAGCTAACGTCTCAAATTATTATTATTATTTTTTTAAAAACTCTTTCTTTCACCAAAATCGGGGAAACTGCTAAATCGTCCCACCCATCCTCGCATAATTTTGTTTCATCTTCCAGTTCCTCACTGCTCCCCCTCTCCCCCCTACGCCCATCCCCCCCCCCGGAGAAACGATTTGAAGTTTTAAAGTCAATGATTTATCCATCGATCAGGCCCCTGGCCGCGCGCAGATCTCCCCGATGTCTGCCTCTGTATATCTCTGGAAGTCCTCCATATTCAACAGGCCCACAGATTTCTCACTGCAGGCCCCCACACTGGCTCACCTTAAACGGCGGCTTGATCGCGCACCGAGCCCGTGTTAACGACGGCCTTCAATCACCTTAATCTCGGGCCCGCTTCCCCCCGTGTATAACCTGTTGAATCTTGATTTGGTCCGTTCGTGGGAAATAGGTTTCAGGCGGACGGTTGTTTGTGGGCAATAGGTTTGAGGCGGACGGTTGTTTTTTTTGTGGGCAATAGGTTTTAGGAGGATGGTTGTTTGTGGGCAATAGGTTTGAGGCGGACGGTTGTTTGTGGGCAAAGGTTTTTGGTGGATGGTTGTTTGTGGGCAAAGTTTTTTGGTGGATGGTTGTTTCTGGGCAATAGGTTTGAGGCGTACGGTTGTTTGTGGGAAATAGGTTCTATGTGATTGGTTGTTTTTTGGCAATGTATTTGAGGTGGACGCGTGTATGTGGGAAATAGTCTCAAGAACCCAGACAACTATTTATGGTACATTTATAAGTTATCGCTATCAAAATCCGGTTGTGTGACTTTTTCAGCTCATCTAAAAAAGGGTATTTAGGTTTTAAGATGGAAAGGCGGGGATGGGGGGGGGACTATTGTCATTAGATAGGAAATACTTGGAAAAAATGAAATCTGAAACTCTGGCTAATCCTTTCATTATCAACACAGGTAGGCAGTGATACCATTTCGAATACGAGCAGCCAAGGCAATCGTCCATTTCAGCGGTCACTAATGAAACGAAAATATATACAGCAAATTATAGCACTAACAAGCTTACAGCTAATGGTATCACAAACAAGGGTACGGCTAACGGTATCACAAACAAGGGTACGGCTAATGATATTACAAACAGGAGTACAGCTAATGATATTACAAACAGGGGTGCAGCTAATGATATTACAAACAGGAATACAGCTAATGGTATCACAAACAAGGGTACGGCTAATAGTATCACAAACAAGGGTACAGCTAATGGTATCAAAAACAAGGGTACAGCTAATGGTATCACAAACAAGGGTACAGCTAATGGTATCACGAACACAGGTACAGCTAATGGTATCACAAACAGAGGTGCAGCTAATGTTATCACAAACAGAGGTACAGCTAATGGTATCACAAACAGAGGTACAGCTAATGATATCACAAACAAGGGTACAGCTAATGGTATCACAAACAAGGGTACGGCTAATGGTATCACAAACAAGGGTACAGCTAATGGTATCAAAAACAAGGGTACAGCTAATGGTATCACAAACAAGGGTACAGCTAATGGTATCAAAAACAAGGGTACAGCTAATGGTATCACAAACAAGGGTACAGCTAATGGTATCACGAACAGAGGTACAGCTAATGGTATCACAAACAGAGGTGCAGCTAATGTTATCACAAACAGAGGTACAGCTAATGGTATCACAAACAGAGGTACAGCTAATGATATCACAAACAAGGGTACAGCTAATGATATCACAAACAAGGGTAAAGCTAATTGTATCACAAACAAGGGTAAAGCTAAAGGTATCACAAACAGAGGTACAGCTCATGAAATCACAAAGAAGGGTACAGCTAATGATATCACAAACAAGGTTACAGCTAATGGTATCACAAAAATGGATGCAGCTTATGATATCCTGATGGAGAAGGGGCGCTAACTTTGTTTCCTATTACTGCGTACCTTGAAAAGCGTTTTTCTTAGGAATTTTAGGAAATGGGGATATCTCGATATTCGGTATATGCGCCGCTGTTTTCGAAGTTTAAATTCTAGTCGTAATTTTTTGGCGGGTTCTCTCTAGCAATGACAATATGATAGCTAAGCCTTTTAAAGAGTAACCCTTATTCCTATAACAGGTAATGTTCCCTTCTTCAGCTGCGCGGCTTCGCGGTCATGCACATATCTGACCGACGCCTCGCAGCATCAAATTGAATGCTGTGCAACTTTACATACCAGTTGTTTTTTTTTACTTTGCTCACGAACAAACGAACCTTAGAGGGAACATTGATGACAAGTATTTAAAATCACCCATTACGATTTTTCGAATCCCAATTATGGGCATTGCCGATCCCCATTCTGGTTACGGGTACTTCCAATCTCAATCATGGGCTTTTAGATATCCCCAATCCTTATTATATATAGGTGGCCCAAATTCACACGACGAGTAACTAAATCCTCTTTAAATTTCAAAGTGCCAACTTAAATGACCCCAAGAGACCAATGCTCTAGACCAGGAGTCGGGAAACCATGGCTCGCGAGCCAGATGTGGCTCTATTGATGACTGCATCTGGCTCTCAGACAAATGTTCAATTTTAAAAAAAGTTAAATCAGGCTCCTTTGATCTACTTTTTAATTGCTTATACAAAACAGCAAAAAAAGTGTTATATTAAAAAGCATTCAGAAACTTTATTATTGTGGTTTTATTGTTGGAATTACACAAAATGCACACATTTACTTGAATTTGTAAGTCTTAAACATAATGTATGGATCTCACAGAAACACGTTTTTTTCAAAATATGTGGTGTTTATGGCTTTCTCAGACAAAAAGTTTCCAGACCTCTGCTCTAGAGTCTAAACTACTCCGGCACGTTCTTCGACACCTTGCCGATCCGTCTCATCAATCTAACTATTAGTTCCACTGTCGCCCAATTCCCATCAATGCCTCGTGAAAACAACCCACCACCCCCACACACCCACCCTCCCCCGTTGCACGAGAAAGCCATACCATCCGACGCTGTTGCACAAACAATTACCTAATAATCACCAACATAGCCCGTGATTTTATCTAGCCCTTAGGAGTCCCCCCCCCGTATGCCATCATTGCAATTGTTGGAATTTATCTAGCACCCGATCGATTGGCGGGAAACATTGGTTTTTATTGCTTTTTACAAGTCCCGCCGACCTTCCAGAGCAGCCCAGTCCATGGAGCAGTTACGGTACGGCCATCCATGCAACGCCGTACTGGTACAGTAGAGCCTCGTGAATAACGCCTTACTTGTACAGTACAGCCTTATCAGTAACGCCTTACTGGTACAGTACAGCCTTATCAGTAACGCCTTACTGGTACAGTACAGCCTTATCAGTAATGCCTTACTGGTACAGTACAGCCTTATCAGTAACGCCTTACTGGTACAGTGCAGCCTTATCAGTAACGCCTTACTAGTACAGTACAGCCGTATCAGTAACGCCTCACCCCTACAGCTTTCCAAGTACAACCTTGCCAGGACAACATCCGCAGTACTCATCCCCGGACAACGCCTCAGTACAATGGCCAATTAGAATGTTCCAGTACAGTCACCAAATACAAATTCCCAGTGTGCAGTGCACTCCTACAGCATCCCCGTGATGTCTTCAGATACAACCTCCTACTATAATGCCCCAATATATTTAGCAAGTGCAATCTGCACTGTGAAATCTGAAATGTATACGTAGGTTATGTCAAAAGAGTTTATCGAGTTAAAGTTAGCAGCAGCAGTTTTATTATTACGAGAAAAAAAACACTGTTGATAGGAGCAAAGGGTAGCTTTAAATAACAAACAAATTTTTTTAAATTTGATTATTGTTTTGGATCTTCTCACTCCCTTTGTTAAATCATCATATAATTCACATGGCACCATGATACGTATTGTTCAGTTCCCCGAAGATACTGATGATAGGAGATGGCGCGGCGTGGGGTTAGTTAGTAGTCAATGACAAGCTGAAAAAGTTAGCATTTAAGGGAACATGGTCGTTAAAGTATTTATAAAAATTGCTTCCTTTCAATGGATTTTTCGGTCTCATTGAGTATGTTTGACTAAAAACAGGAGTTGAGGAGACATTGATTTCTCGAAAAGGGGAACGGCTACCTAGAAAATAAACATGAAAACGGAAGTTCGTCCCGTCCGCTTAATGGAATAAGTGTCACTGACTGGAAACAATGGACGTCATCGTTGACGTATGAACTATTTTTAGAAAACTGCCGCAAAAACGCAAACTCATAAAATGAAAGTGTCCCCTAGGGTCAATGTATGAATCGCCACAAAAATTCACACCGTCAACGAATTTCAATATAACAAATTTCATTTCATACTATCAAGTGTTGTTGTTTTTCGTTGTTTTTTTTTAAACTTACGACTTTCTTTTTCATTTTTTTTCTTCTTTTTTATTTATATTTTTGAAGAAATCGCATAATTTTTATATATATTTTTTGGGGTGCTTTTCTCTGAAATTTAATTACCCGTATGTATGATGTAATTAAAAATGGCAAACGCATTTCATGTTTATTTTCAAGAATATTTCATTTTACAGAAAATATTTGGTTGTTTATTTGTACTTAAGAGGCGTTAAAAAGTGTGGTACATGATTCTTTTGGATTTTTTTTTCCGTATATAAACTTCTTGGAAACAAAATGCTGGTATCAAATTGAATTTCTATACAAATAGAATTTTTAAAAAATAAAATTTCCTAAAGATAAACTTGATGGGGGAAAAAAAAGGTTAGAGGGAAGGCCACCATATTTTTATTGAATTAACAAAACACTCAAGACACAATTGAGTTAAATGCATCACATCGGTTGTAATTATCACATTGTTGATGCTTCGCAGTAGGAGGAAGGAAATAATCTCATTGCACAATACGCCTTCCATTGTTACACGTGTAGCAACGGGTCGTGTCTGAGAGATGTTTATAGCGACTCGAATCTCTTTCCGACCCGGATCTCTTCCATTGAGGGCTAACCAACTTGGCGACAGCTCGTGTCGGATAATAACAACAGCGTTTTCAATTCACTCCACTCGTGTGTGTGATTGACGCGTAAATGATATGACGTTGGTCGTGGAGAGAGGTGTGTGAATGGGCCAGAAGGGTGTGTGGTGGTGGATTGGTGTGTAAAAAAATAATTGATATTCGATGAAAACAATGTGTGAAGAATCAAGTCTTGGGTAATAAAAAGACATCGGTTTAATTATATTATTATTTCATGGATGGACTAATACTATATTTCTCTCTCTCTCTCTCTCTCTCTCTCTCTCTCTCTCTCTCTCTATATCTCTCTCTCTCTCTCTCATCTCTCTTTCTCTCTCTCTCTCTCTCTATATATCTCTCTCTCTCTATCACATCTCTACTCTCTCTCTCTCTCTCTCTCTCTCTCTCTCTCTCTCTCTCTCTCTCTCTCTCTCTCTCTCTCTCTCTCTCTCTCTCTCTCTCTCTCTGACACACTCTTTCATTCTGTCGATCTCAATGCCAGGTTTGTAGTAATAGGTATCCACGTATTTGTTTTATAAATTATAAATGGACTTGTTTCATAACTGTAAATCCAATATAATTTAACCATAATATAATACAATATTATACGTGTACATAAATTTATTTATCAGTAGCGGCTTCAATTGTAACTAGAAAGTAGTGCAGTTAAATCAGTGAAGGAATGATATTCAAATGTCAGTTAAAGTATTGACATGAACATGAATTCATGTAGCCAAGTGCGCAGTTATAGAGTAAATGCCTCTAGGGGCTGGTCAACATTTCCATGAAGACAAAAAAGCTGGGCTTTTGGTCAATATACCACCACCCCTTCTTACGAGGTACCCCCCACCACGTTCCCCTTCCTACGCCACCGAGTTTGGCCTTTTGCAGACTTCACAAAGACCACCGTGCACCTATCACGCATCAATGCCATAACGTCAAAAAACAGCGCTCTCTATCACATTTTGAGCTCGGGAGACCCCTTTTCCTTCTTAGGGTACTTTTCGCAAACCGCTTTGTCTTTTTACCTGTACTGTAAGTAACAGGGGACCATTCTTATATTTTAACATTAATTAAAAAATTATTTTATTAAAAAAAACTGGGGGGCGGGGGGGGCCGAAATCGATAGTGGCCGATGACCAGACAAGTATCAAGTAACTAATTAAGAAGATCACTATCCGACATATACACTATAACCAACTATTTGTGGTACAGGCTTGTTAACTTAGCACAGACAATGATATCCAGATACAGACAATGATATCCAGATACAGACAATGATATCCAGATCAGTTATTAATGATTAAAACATTTAATGCGTGTCACTCTCGTAAACAAAGAAACGTAGAAATAAAAGAACTGGAGCAATCTCGTTTTGTTTGTTTTTTTTTGTTGTTGTTGTTGTTGTTGTTTTTTTTTCAGCCGTACTCGTGACATAATACTGCAGCTACGGAACATTTTTAAAGATAGTTTACATCTAAATAATAGCTAGAAATACAGTTCACTCTTAATAAGAGCTGACCGCTATACCGCTGTGGGTGTGTGTGATTACTAGAGTAGGGATGTGCACGGTGGTGCAGACACTCATCTGCGTTGCTACGTCTTCATATTGTGTTTTAGTACTCTTATGAAGATGTATAAACTATTCAGAGGGAGTGAATGAAAAACGTAGTAAAATGCAGTTAATCTTTGCTCTCTTAAATTGGATACTACGTAATTTTCGGGGGTTGGGGAGTGGGTCAAATGGGAGACTGATAAAAACAAAGTGCGAGGAAATGGATAAGCGGGGTTACATGTTGTTGGTTGATTTAGGGGTCCGCTGAAGAGAGGGGGAGGATGCTATTGGGCTGGAGGTATCACAAGAAAAAAGTAAGTAGGCAGACAGCATGGAATTTTACTGAGAGATGTATAAAAAGTGTATTTCGCACAGACAGATTTGACGGAAGACATTTTGTAAGTGTTTAAAACTTGTGAAAATGTTGGTGAAAGATGTTCGGCCTATGTTATTGCTTTTTAAAAAAAAACAATTGTTTTATTTTTTATTTTTTAGGGGCGGGGGTGCGGCGCGAGGTAAGATAATGTTAGGCAGGAATAGGCACAACGTAGTTTGGCCGGTGGACAGTATGTTTTATGGGTGGGGGCCTTAATGTTAGAGGTGGAGGGGGGGGGAATGTTTAGGGGCCAATAGGATGCGAGAGGTTTACAGATTCCAGAACTGTTATGACGTTATAATCTCAGACTACAGAGTGTGTGGGGGGGGGGAGGGGGGAGAAGGCAGACTGAAAAATCGCAAGAAAGCAAAAAAGGGTAAAGTTTTACGCAGGCAATGAGACAGAATTCGAGGAAGCAGACAAGTGGTGCGTTTAGGACAAGTCAGATGTGGAGAGATATTTTTTAGGGGGCAGGCTAAGAGAGAGATTGTGAGAAGGTAGAACAACGACAGAGATGGGGAGAAATTAGATAACGAGAGAGAGAGATAGAGAAAGAGAGAGAGAGAGAGAGAGAGAGAGAGAGAGAGAGAAAGAAAGAAAGAGAGAGAGAGAAAGAAAGAGAGAAAGGGAGAGAGAGAGAGAAAGAAAGAGAGAAAGGGAGAGAGAGAGAGAGAGAGAGAGAGAGAGAGAGAGAGAGAGAGAGAGAGAGAGAGAGAGAATTGTGGATAAACTCCCTCATGGCTTGTTTACCGAGAGCAATCAATAGTTGAGCCTACTAGTATTGCTTAATGTGCCTCTAATAATTGCCCGCACATTCGCTTACCATTGATTCAAGCACCGATGGAATAAATGAATAGGCCGAAAAGGGGAGGGGGGTGGGCACCGGGAAGGAAGAGGGAATCCTGGGCGTGAAGCGAAGACGTAATGGCATCAGGGGAGAGAGTGGTGGGTGACAGTGGGGGTGAGGGGCGTAAGGGCCCGGGTGGAAAAAAGGGGGGGGGGTTCTTAGATGGCATACATCAGAAGGAGATGAAATAATCTTGAAACCTTTTTCTTCCCACCAGACGGTTTTATAATTCCCGAGTAGTCTCTCAAAGCACGGAAGGGTCTTTACTTGGTATTTCGAGCATAAGAAAACAGATATCAAATTCGTAAGGCTCCGCCTCTTTTTAAATACCTTATATTAGCTTCACCGTCTTGTCTCTCTGTCTTTCGCGGTCGCACCCGCGGAAAAACAAAAGTAAAAAAATGACCCACTTCCCGTGATCATATCGAGCTGAAATTTTGCACTTAGACTTGTGTCTCCTAACAATGCATTGTATCAAAATTTCAGATCGATCGAATTAACCATAATTATAAATAAATGAATTTTTTTTAGTTTATCTCCATGTAGCATGTGTAGCCGTCTGCTACAGTTGAACTCCGTTGGTCACTGGAGGTTCACTCCAGCCCTCGATGTCACAGGGGTCTGTCACGCGGTGCGTATTACATTGAACATAATCAATACTTTTAGTCACGTCTCATATATAAGTGATTTATAGTCCAAAACTTTGTTTTTACGCGTTGTTTATTTATGATCTCTAGTGAAAGCGGAATACTGTGAGGACAATCGAAATCAGAAGTTAGATACCGTATATACTCGTTCTATAGCCCGTTCGTTCATAAGCCGCCCCCCCCCCTCTTTTTGAAGAGAAAAGTATTAAAAGTGTGTAACCCGCTCGTAAGCCGACCCCCCAAAATATAAGGACAGCGTAAACAAAATGTTACACATTTTTTTTAAAACTACAAGCTAAATCGATAATTATGATTGTTTACTTTGTACTACTTATCTTTGTCTCAGTGTTCTTTTTTAGGCAAGAGTTACCGGTATTTTAAAAAAAAATTCTTTGGTAAACAATGGCGAAAGCGCGTGAAAACAAAAATTTTTAAAATAATTTATTACAATATTCACAAAAATAAATAAATTTTTTAAATAAGGTAAGTGCAGATGTTTAATAATATATTATAGCTTCTGGTAGAGCAATCGAATCTTGTAGAATGTAGACAAGGATTTTGATGACCTACAATAACAACAAAGATATCCAATGTACATGCAGAAATCACCTATGACCCGCTCGCAAGCCGACCCCCCCCCCACACCTTTTCCCCCTAGGTTTTGTTCAAAATAGATCGGCCTTAGAACGAGTATATACGGTAATTTAAGAGGCTTCAAAATGTCAATGGTGAGATACTCTGAGATCGTTGTCGAGATAAGTACGGAGGATTTATGAGATAAGTGCGGTGCTGAGGTGTGATGAGATGAGATGAGCTGACAGAACAAGAGAGATAAAGATAAGTACAAAGAAGTAGTGTCATACGTTGAAAGCGGATTTATCCATTACTTCACAAAATGCGGATGTCGGCGTATATGGATATTCCACCAAATCTATACATTTGCAATGTGGATCTAGACCCGCGGGCCTCGTGCGGCCCACCAATTGGATTTTTGTGGCCCGCCAGACTTCTGCTGAAAATTAACCTTTAAAAGGTTGAAGTACTCATATATTATGCAAACAAATGTATTTTACACTCACTGTTGCTATGATATTAATAATAATGCTAGTTCACTTGGGTATAATTGTCTTTTTCTCAATTGCAAATTGGCATACTGTTAGTGATGAGTGGTAAAATAATTAAAATGTATGAATTATTTACGTTTACTAGGGTCGCGTTGTTGAGTGTGTGTGTGGGGGGGTGGGATGGGGGGTGGGGTGAGTTTGCGGCCATTTACTTATCTCTTAAGTGATGAACGGCACATGTGCCTTCATCCCAGTTTGAGACCCCTGATCTAGACGAACCAAGAAACGTCCACGACCTGACAACGATGTTCGACGGAAACACCATCAGAGATTGAATTTTGACGTTGGAGCTTTCTACAATTACAATGACCTAATCGATGGGAATAAATGAAAACAAAATTTGCGATTTAAATGTTTTAATTTAAATGGCAGTCACAGACTTAAACACCTTTCGTTTGTACAAAGTTACATAAAATGAAATGTTACGATGTTATATAATTTGTAAAGCTTTTGCTTCTTCTTCTCCAGTTCACAGAGATCATTGCGCCAGATTAAGTCGTGCTCATCTATATTAAGTTTATATTGCGGCTCCTGTGCAGTTGATGGATTATTGTGCTATTTATACGTCAGCGAGAAGCTAACTTCAAGTATAGCGGTAATGTAAACATATCGACAGACATGCTGCAGGTCTCAGTGACGTCATCCAAAGGACCAGCCTGCTTTTAGGTGACCGCTTTCTAGATCCCATTGTTATTTGTAGATAACTTATTAATTGTTGTTGTTTTTTTAAACCATTGAATATAACTAGCTCAATTAAACATATTTCGCAATGCAGACTCGGGTAAATTTAGCAGCCTTCTCATATCGCTATCAGAACCTCCTCGACAGCTCGATAGGTACACGAAACCGAAAACTCTCGAAGCTACGAGCATCGCACGAGAATGCTATAAATAGTACATTTCTTTTATTATAGTAGAAAGAGGCCCCCCGGGGCAATTCTCTTTTATGAATCCTTAGAACTGGTGTTAGAGTTGGGGGGGGGGATTGGGGGGGGCAGTTGACGTTCTACGGGGCCCGGGGGGAGGGTCTGATTGGCGTTTTGAGCAGGGGCGTACTCTAAATGTAACCTGGTTTGACACCCCGTTCTTAAGCAGTCGTAAAAACTATGTCAAGGGGCCAAAATTTTACGTCGCATTAAAAACTGGTTCGAAGCAATCTGGTGACATGTCATCATTGCTTCGTGGTGACGAAAGTAGTTCCAGAAATAAAATCCTCGCATCTGACAACCATAAGAAACACACACTCCTACTAATGAATCAACTGAAAATGGGGCCGTTTACCTGAATTATTTTTGTTTATTTATTTATTTTTTACAGCTAAAGTTAAAACCTTCACCAATGTTTGTCTTCGATTGATAAGGAAAAAAAAACGTTCCTCTAGTGCAAATGTGGCCAGACCTGCAGTAAGTGAGGGCCATTTTAAAATTTATAAAAAATGTTGAAAGCCGCATTGGAGCACTCTGGGTCAATAAGCATAGTTTGAAAATCTTCAACTGATCATTCTAACATATGTTTCATAAATTGTACGCGAGCCACAATGTGAACACAGAAGAGCCGCATGCGGCTAGAGGGCCGCGGTTTGGCCAGCGTTGCACTAGTGTGTCAAAGGAAATGGTTTTTGTGTATGGTGGGTGGGGTTTTGGAAGAGGATAAAAGCTGGTTTAATTTGTCCCCCAATTTAGGGGAGAAAGCCAGCTAACGGAGTAACATCTATACACCAACTCCTTTAATGAGATATAAGAGAAACTGATTAGTTAGTGAATTCAAACCCTTTTTAAACTGACTCTTAAATGTTCATATAAATTTAAAAAGCCTTCGTATATTATGAACATGAGATCGAACCTCTACTCTAGATATTTAAAATAAACAAAAATAAGACAACTGAAATTTGTCTTTTAATTAAACTTTAAACTAAACAGCAATTCAGTTCTCAGGAAACAAACTGAACAAAATTTAAAATTAAATTAAAACGTTTTTGCATATTTTAATTTCGTAATGTAATGAAAATATTTAGGGCTGCGGAAATCAACGATTAATTTCTCGATTAATCGTTAAAAATTTTAACGATTAAATTTTTTTTCAAACGATTAATCGACCCACCACTTGTAAATGTACTGGAAGTCAAAAAGTAAAATATTTCGGCCGATGAATATAAACTAATTTCCGGACGATTATAAGAACATTTCGGTTTGAAACTATTGACTTACCTACGTGAATGCTTAAAATGTTGATAAAGGTTATTGTGTCCATTGAGAGAAATCGTTTGCCTACCATGCAATGTTCCCTCTAAGTCTAAGCTTTGTTGGTCCGTGTGCAAAGTTTTAAAAAACTCGTGTGCAAAGTTGCACAACGTCCATTTTCTTGTGCAATATTTTACAAAATTTGCTGCGCGTTGATTCTTAACTCCTGCACGGCGTCGGTCAAACATATGCGCAGCCGCGCTGCCTAAATGGAACCTTGCTACCATGGTTCTAACAATTCGCTTACATATCACCTGCAAACCGAACATCCTCTACAACAGTGCTTCTCAAACTTTTTAGTATGGCGGACCGGCAGGAATTTTTTCCATTGCACCAGGGACCGGTGCACTATTTTCCCTGCACTGACAATTTTTTCGGTCCATTTTTGAGAACATCTGCGGACCGGCAGCGGATGGCCCACGGACCGGCACCGGTCCGTGGACCACCACTTTGAGAAGCACTGCTCTACAGTATCAGAAACTTCAGCTGAGACAATCTAAAGTTATGTGAACGATCATTAAGCTCGGCTGGTTATATTGTCAATAAGACCTGCTCATTACTTGAACCAAATACACTTGTCTGTTTGCGTTGTTGGTTAAAAGATGTCCTATAAAGAAGATATTCCAGTGTTATTTCGATTTTCGACAAGTATTTTAATAAATTTTAATGTTACTTATGACACCCTGAATTTCAATTTTTGTCTTTACTCGAAATTAACGATTAATTAATCGTTAATTTTTCAAAAGTTAACGATTAAACTTAAATCAATCATTAACAGCCCTAAAAATAATACATACAGATTTTCGCTATACAGAAAGGATTTTAAAAAAACAAAAAAACAAACAAACAAAAAAACAACTAAATTGGTTCAATGGATGTATGGATTTGTGGATTGTGGAATTATGGAGCACTATGCTTCCAAACGTGGTGTGTTTTAATCTATATTTTAGACAATAATAAAAAAAAACGTAAAAACCAAGTTTTTTACTATAAATCCTTTATGTACGAGAAGTAACTAAAAGAATGTTCATTATAATACGCAGCGCAAGACCAATAATACAAAATTGCAGTTGTGTCGTAAAACATGTTTAATATAATGCGCAACGATCAGGAATATGTTTATAAAAAGAGTTGTCAATAAAGTACGCACATTATTGCGCGACAGAAATGTTGTTCAATATAATACGCACCGCGACGCTCTATCACAAAAAATAACATGATACATAGGAATAAATAAAATAATCTAAAAAATCAATAATTTAATTACGGTACATGCGATCGATCTGAAATTTTGATACATTGTTTTTATCATTGGTACAAAACTGCCTGCAAAATTTCAGCTCGCTAGCTTACGGGGAAGTGGGTTAAAAATCGATCAAAAGTTTTGGCGACAAGCAATCAAGCAATCAAGGGTGCAGACACCAAGAGTTAATATAAAGGATTTAAAAATTTACATTAATTTTTTTTTAATTGAGGCACAATTTATTTGCGCGATGGATTTTTTTATGTTTAAATTTTTAGTTCGTCTTTACGGAAAAAAATCTTATAAACATACAATTTTGTTTATCTCGTTTTAGCAGCAAAAATGAAAATATTTACTTTGTTTAAAAACACGAAAGGTAATTAAATTTCGGTTTTCAGTAATAACCTTGACAAAAAAAAATTCTAAAAAATTAATCAATAAATAAAGACCTGAGCTACCTTTTCTAAATAATTATTTAACGCCATGAAACAAACGTAGTGAACCACGGTAAGTTGAGCTAATCGAACACGTGACGTGGAAACGGAATAGACCGAACAAAAAACCTCAATATAAATATCACGACCAACAAGTTCGAAATGCGTGTATAAAAAAAGAAAAGTCTTTAAACTAAAGTATGTCTTCCAGGACAAATGTATAGCGTCGTATGTCTTCCAATAACACGCAGCTCTAAGCTTTCTTTGTAAAGACAAAGTTATAAATAAACTTCTTCTGTCGCGCTAGTCCGCGCCGTCCTCTATGTTCAATACGCGGCTCAGACGGTGCACGCACTTTTCTCGTCTTCGAAATTAAAAAGTAGACATGGTGGGTTTTTTTCAGAACATGTCGGGAAAACATGAGTTAACAAGAAGATATAGGATTTTTTCATGGGAGAAAGAGAATATTCATATTATTTATTTGTTTTACTAAGAGCAATCATTATTTTTTTCAAAATTTATTTTGAACAGTTAATTGATCTATAACAAGTGGTGAGGTGGCGAATTTGAGAATTACAAAGAGATAATCCTAATTGCGGATTTTTTTTTAACAAATGGGGTATTTTAACATTTATTTTTATTTTTGAGCGGGGAAAGGGGGGGGGGTGATTTATGTTATGGGTGGTGCTGTTTAAAATTGTAAGATTCTTTGCTCCATTTTCCTTTTCTCTTTTGGGAATCGTTTTTACTGTTGTTGTTGTGATCCCTTGCTCCGCCTCCACCCACCCTCCCTCCCACCACCTCTCCCGTTCTAGGGCCGCTAACAAGCAGTATCGGGGTAGAATACCTGCAATAAGCAGGAAGCAGACTCACGTCCTGGGCTGATCGTGCCTGAAATACACGGTGCCGCCTATGGGACGTGAACTGACATTACAACGTGTGCGGTAAATGAACACGCCTTCATTGGCCCACGGATCGGTTTAAGCTTCTTCGATGGTGGCTTTCCTTTTTCTTTCACTCAACACAAAAAAACAAACCTTGCGCACAGTTGGTTTCTTCACACAAATAAATTAAATAAAAGTTCTTTTTTTTTCCCCATTAGTAATGCATTGTGACTTTTATACGGGTGCCCAGATGTGGCATGCAAAAACAGACACACACACACACACACACACATATATATATATATATTTTAAAAAATTGTTTGATTAAACGGGAAAAAATTTAATCGATTAATAAATTACATTCGATTGATTATGTTTATAACGATATTTAGATCCCCGTTAAGTTGCGATTCATTATTGCGTGAAATCGGTTAAGTTGCGGTAATTCCATGCATGGCTCCCAAATTTTGTGACGTAACCCAGCAAATTCGTTCTGCTATGCAAGAAATAAGGAAGAAAACCCTTTTTTTTTGTTTACGTATGCACGTCTAAATAAATAATAATAATACGAGGGAAAAGTATGTAAGTAACAAAAAATATATATTATTAATAAATTGGAGGAAATAAATATTGGGAAGATTTTCTTACATTTTAATCGAATAAAAATTTTAACGATTAATCGATTAATTAATCGTTAATTTTCGCAGCCCTAATATATATATATATATATATATATATATTATATATATATATATATATATATATATATATAATATATATATATATATATATATATATATATATATATACAGACAAAATGTTCAGAATCATTTTCTTTGAATATAAGAGTTTGTTAAAAGCTCCAAGTTACTCGGCAATAAAACGTGTCTGTTCAAAGCACAGAATAATCAATGTAACATCCCAAAGTAACACTGTTTTAAGTTACTAGGTAACCCAGATAAACAATTTACAGCGTACAAGAGGGTGGTACGCTGAAAATTAATAAATTGTCAATGGGCATAAGTCAGAGTAACGTAAACAGATGGAATCTCCGAATCGCCGCCGCCATAGTTTTGTCGGGATACTTCTAGCCGCAGTTGTTTGGCGTACAACTTCCGGCATCGCCTTCGTTGTCGTCAGCGAGACAAAACGATTTGATAGCTGAATGTGGAAATACATCACAGCATTTCATGGAATGCCTGTTGATAGTCACGTGTGGGACGGTAAAAATCGTCGATTTAAGGTAACAACAACATGCCCCCACCGACACACACGCCCGGTTTACACTCCCGCGCACAAAAACGCCGTAAACACCCGCAGACATGCTAAGAAAATAGACCGATTATCGTCATTATTCATGTCTCCTAGAATCCTGACACTTGATTTTCTTTTAATTCCACCCCAAGCCCCTTCCCAGCACTCGTTCCTTCATGGTGAGATTTTCGGGGATTATCGCTGGTGTTAGTGAGGCTTTGCGTATAATAATGCTCCGGACTCAACGGATATTGTCGGACATTTGCTGGGTGGCGCAAAAACACAATTCCAATTTTTTTTTCAAAATGGGTTTATAAGTATTCGATTACTAACAGCTATTTGATTCAACTGTATCAGACAGCATCGATTTGCAGTCTTGATGGCTGTTAATTCTTGTGACAGACGATTATTTAAAAATTAAGGGGGTGGGGTGAACTTGTAGGAGGAAACTACCCAGCATGCCACACTCTCCCTAAACGGCACGGTCGGCGTGTGAAGCTTGCCAGCTCCTGTTACATCGTTTCACCGAGTCGCGTTAACTTGCCATGCTTCCTCCATTCGTGGCGGACTCTTCAAGACCACACGTTGACGTACAAAACCCCTTTGTCTCATCGTTTCTGTTGTCTCGTGCTTCAGACATTACACTTGGCGGCGACACGGCGAGCGCTTTTCATTATCTATCGAGGGCCGTGAGTCGCTCCTCGTGAACCCTCGAACAATTACGGTCACCACTGCTGACATCAACGACAGGCTTTGTCCTATCGACTTGCCCGTTTGTCAGCCTGGCGGGGGCTCCGATGCTAAGTGCAATTAATAGCCGCAGAGCTGAAAGGTGGAAGTAAACTTCAAGTATAACAATGCGAGACGACTAGACCTCAGGATGCAGCCACGCATTACAACCAATTACAGTCGATTACAATCAAAAGCTACTTTCTAACGCCAGACGCCAATGGAAGAAAATAAGGTGGCGAAAGACGCTGACTTCTCCGGAAACATAAACATATTGACCACAGTCCATTCCCTTGATCTGCTCGAACTTTCTTTGTACGCTTACACGGCAGTACGTTCGTATGTTGAATTTGTAACTTTTCGAGTGTTCTCCTAAGTGCGTTTTTTTAACATTTATTTATATATATTTTATAAATTGTAATGTTTTAATTTTCGAATAAAAGTACTCTATTTGACAAACAGTCAACAGTTATAAATTCCGATTAAAGAGTAGATTTGAGATCCCTACCTGTCCTCTCAAATCTGATAATTTATGTATAGACGTTAACTATGTTCCAAGCCCCTCATAGTTTTTTTTTAATACGTGCACTTACAGTATTTTGTGTGTCCTTCCAGCCCAGGATGATAGAAATGCAAGTACAAAGAAAGTCTAAAAATAAATTACTTCAAGTTAAAAAAAATACAGAGACTTTTTAGAAGGGACTAATGTTTGAAGGGAAATCAATTGTGTTTTTGTGGGGTTTGGGGAAGACAATTCAAGGATTAGCTATCTACAGCGTAATAGAGGTTGGGACGCTGAAAGCTATAATACAGTTCATGGAGATGAGCGTTTATGTTTTGCTCACGGTGTATCCGTTTTACACAGCTTTTCTTTTGTCGCGTTCTATAATTTTTTATCTCGTGGTCTTATCTTAGTTTCTTAAAGTCGCAGCTTTACATTTTTATTCTAATCTTGAACATATTTTATTTCATTGGCGAACATGATTCATTTCTTTTTGTGCATATCTCATCAAACACGTGTTATATATTTTAAATCACGGCACAGAAAATCAACCAGAGATAAAACCAAATTTTAGAGTAGACTTTTCTGAGTTCAGTTTAATTTCCAATGGTAGAGGAGGCCTCCACTGGTCTTGAAGTTAACCCCCATTGTATCGAATAGTCTCATTTGTCGTTGGTTGTTTGAACTAGGCGAGCTCTGGCACCTTACAAATTAATACAGGGCAAAGCATAAAACGTATTCAAATAAAGACTATAGGGGGAATGCTATGATTATAACTATAATCATCTATATATATATATATATATATATATATATATATATATATATATATATATATATATATAATATAATATAAATATCCCACACAGCAGACGGCCTGCAGAACCTTGTATCCAGCTTCTCCGCTGCCTGCAAAGAGTTTGGCCTGACTATAAGTATAAAGAAAACCAACATTATGGCACAGGATGCTGCCTCTCTCCCGACTATCACCATTGACAACTGCAACCTGGATGTTGTTGACAGTTTTCCTTATCTGGGTTCAAACATCTCGAGCACCCTCTCACTGGAAGATGAGATAAGTAGTAGGATAGGGAAGGCAGCAACTGTTATGGCTAGACTGTACAAAAGAATCTGGTCCAATGCCAAACTCACAGCAAGGACTAAGCTGCAGGTATACGAGACCTGCGTACTGAGCACACTCCTCTATGGATGCGAGTCTTGGACCACCTATACCAGGCATGAAAGAAGGCTCAATAGCTTCCACCCCAGATGCCTGCGCCGCATCCTAGACATCAAATGGCAAGAGAAAGTCCTCAACACAGAGGTCCTGGCTCAAGCAAGCATGAGTAGTATTGCAGCAATATTAAGCCAAAGACGCATCCGTTGGCTTGGACACGTCAAGAGGATGCAAACTGGTCGCATACCCAAGGATGTGCTTTACAGCGAGCTGGCGACAGGGAAAAGGTCGGTTGGTCGGCCATGTCTCAGATACGTGGACATATGCAAGAGAGACATGAAAGTAGCCAACATTGATATACAAAGCTGAGAAAACCTGGCAGAGGATAGGTCCATGTGGCGCGCTATAGTGAAAGAGGGATCACTAAGAGCAGAGGAGCAAACTAGGGCAGAAGCAGTCGGGAAAAGAGCGAGGAGAAAGGCCAGGCAACACTGCCCCACTGCTTTCGTGTGTGTGTCATGCAGAAGAGACTGCCTCTCAAGGATTGGTCTCATCAGCCACACCAAGAGCTGCAAATAATAAAGATAAATCTATCGTCTTTCGTAGACGGACAGATGCCATACAATATATATATATATATATATATATATATATATATAGTTCACCAAAGTCAGTATGTGCAAATAAGCATGACGAATGACCCTCGCTGGGGTCGACAAATCAGTTTATGGTTTTGCAAGCGGAGGTGGTGGAGAGAGGGGCAGCAATGGTTCTTGCATTCACGTGCGTTGTTCCTTCACAGAATAACATGTGATTCGTAGTGTAGTGGTTATCACGTCCGCCTTACACGCGAAAGGTCCTGGATTCAAGCCCCAGCGAAAACTTTATTTTTTAATTTTAAAAATGTCTCTTTGTGCCCGATCTCTTCCCCCCTTTTTTTGCGAACATGGATGACCTTCACTAGGGTCGGCCAATCACAGTTGGCAAGCTAGAATGGTGAAGGGTGGTGGGCAGTGCGAATGTCTCGAGACCAACAACGCGTCGGTGGTTCACTCGCTTTGTTTTGATTTATTCTTGCTGTAGTTTGTTACCGTTCTCCCCCCCCCCTTTTTTTTTCTTCCTTTGCACTATCCATGAGCAAGTTTGCGGCGCATGCTACGCCGCGGGGCGTTTCTAGTTCTGTGTATTCTATTCCACTTAGTTTATGGACTTACACATTTAACTGCTGCAGACACCCAAATGGAGACGCAAACAAAAAGTAAAATAAAAATAATAACATCAAACTCGTTCTGCTTTTAGGAGGGCCAGGTCGACTCGCTAAATGAAATGATCTCGTGCACTTCAGCCATCGCCGACTGCCTCCATTTCAACGACTTCCAGTCGTGGACAGCTGGACTGAGCCGGTGACCTCGCTGAATCCGTGACGTCACACGACCTCTATACAGCGCCGACATCGATCAGAGGTAGTGGACATGGTTTAAGACCGCCCGGAAGCTGGTTAGTGAGGGCTTGAGTGAGAAAAGAAAGAGGGGTGGGGGGAAGACAGGGAGCGCTTCTTGGTGTCTGTAATACGAGTTTATGATCGGTCAGATGAAAGAGGAATGTGGGGAACATACGATCGTGGACGGAGGGGAAGGGTGGTCTGGAGAAGGGGGGGGGGTGCGGGGCGTTAAGAAAAGGAGGGTGCTGATTTACAAGGGAAGGCTTTCTTTTTAAAGAGAATGTTTTGGTCTGAGAGGGAGAAGCCGCTGGTTGTAGTTGGAGGAGGTGCCCGTGTGAGGTTGCTGGTGCTGGTAGAAAAACAACGGTGCTGGTAGGAGAGGTTAACACCGGTAAGAGAGGCGGTCCAGTCGGAAAGGGACGGGGATGTAATGAGGGGGGAGGTGTTGTCGGAGAGGTAGGCAATCATGTTAATGGGGTCAGGTCAAATAAGGACGGTGCTGTAAGCAGGAAAAAAAAAGGGGGGGGGGCTGTTCGGAGATGGACGATCTTGGTAGAACAGCGGCTGTGGTTACTGGTAGTAGATTTTGTTTAAATCCAGCACCTTAAGATTTGACTTGAATTAAGGGGCTAAGCCCTATTTTGGTAGGGGGTGGGGTGGGTGGTTCGTCATTATTTTGATTCCTAAACTAATTTAAACAAGAAGCAGTGAAGAACTCTCTGGAGCCGTTGCACTGTTTGACATGCAAAGTGAAACTGCAATGTATGTCAAAAACTTCATTACTCTGCAAAGAACCGTGGTATAAATCAACACTCTTCCATTGACAATGAATAGTAACTTTGTTTAGTAACACGGAGAGAGGTAGCGAATGTGCATGACACTGCAATATGTGTCACAGTTAATTTAATGAGTGTTCAGACAATGTTCAAAAAAAATATTTCCTGTTTACTTTTAATGACCTAGACGGAAGTGATGGTCAGTGAGGCCCACTGTCTAATGAGCACAAACAGCACCAGGTTACGTGCCCCACAACAAGGGAACTGACCGGCTGCCGCTCTTCGGCCCACATTTCGGACACTGAAGTCCAGGAGTAGCCGATCGGTTCAAAGGAGAACAATTAGTTTGTTTTACCACTAGTCCCTTGGAGACGTTCCAGATTCTGACTTGAGGGACTTCTGTGGGAATGATCTGTTTGTGGTGTGTGTGGGGGGGGGGAGGAGTATTGCTTGTGGAGGAATATGTGTGGTGAAGAGGTGCTCAGCTGGGGATGCTCTATACTCTATAGAGTGGGGAGAAGTGTTGGGAAGAGCGGTGAATCCTGTGGATGAAGGGGAGTAGCTCTTTGTAGGGATAGCGTGAGGGGGTCATTGTTTGTGCTGGGGGTTGTATGTGCTGTGGACTTAATGTGCTGTGGATTGTGTGTGCTGAGAATTGTATGTGCTGGGAATTGTGTGAGTTATGGATTATGTGTGCTGTGGATTGTGTGGGCTGAGGATTGTATGTGCTGGGAATTGTATGAGTTATGGATTATGTGTGCTGAGGATTGTTTATGTGTGCTGAGGATTGTATGTGCTGGGAATTGTATGAGTTATGGATTATGTGTGCTGAGGATTGTTTATGTGTGCTGAGGATTGTATGTGCTGGGAATTGTATGAGTTATGGATTATGTGTGCTGAGGATTGTTTATGTGTGCTGAGGATTGTATGTGCTGGGAATTGTATGAGTTATGGATTATGTGTGCTGAGGATTGTGTGTGTCTTTCCCATTCTCGAAGTATTTTCGGTTGCTTCCGAGATATTATCCAAACAGCTGAAAATAGTGCATCTCCTTGGAATAACAAATACGATTTCGATAACTCTCAGATGCACCAATCAAAATTGTTTATTCTAGTATTTTATCTTTGTTTGCTGGTGGTGATTGATAAATGCGTACCATCCCATGAATAAAGCGGTCCACAATTTTACAATTAAGAACGATCGTTACATCATTCTGTGCCGAGATGCAAGCCCCCCCCCCTCCTTCCACAGACGCAAGTTCCAGATACGCACATGAGTTTGTAATAGAAATGTCGGGGCTGGCATTCACACGTGTTACTGATTATGGACCTAATTATGGAACACTGAAAGGTCTGACTCTGAGACTGCGAAACATTCCTCAGGGATGGAATACGGATGGCCTCATGAAAGACTTAAATGCGCATTTCTTAAAGTTTCATCGCTGTTTTGAAGAGACCAAAAAAAATAATTATATACACAAATCCTAATGACCAGTTCCTAGTGGTCTTCTTTTAAAAAAAAATAATAATGATGGTTTATTGTCATTTTATTTTCTGCAAACTAGTGTGAAAACCTTTTATGTATTTTGGAATCCTTGGTTTCCTAGTTTCATCGTGGCTGGGGGTGGGGTGGGCCTGTATTAGATTGTTAGATGTCACGGCAAACCACTTGATAAACGTTTCTGTCAATCTTGAAGGCTCTTATCGTTAATAAGTTTGAGGGCCCTTAAAAACATATCCTTTGGGCGCAAAATTTGAATTTAAATGGGCTGTAAATTATGTCCGAATCTCAGACAAATCAAGCTTTCAATAGATGTTTAAACTCAGTTTTAACATTAAAATATAGGAAAAGTTCCATGTGAATGTTATGAACCATGTTTAGGTTTTAGATGTGTGCAGTGTCTGAAAGGTTGTAGATGTGTGCAGAGTCTGAAAGTTTGTAGATGTGTGCAGTGTCTGAAAGGTTGTAGATGTGTGCAGTGTCTGAAAGGTTGTAGATGTGTGCAGTGTCTGAAAGGTTGTAGATGTGTGCAGTGTCTGAAAGGTTGTAGATGTGTACAGTGTCTGAAAGGTTGTAGATGTGTGCAGAGTCTGAAAGGTTGTAGATGTGTGCAGTGTCTGAAAGGTTGTAGATGTGTACAGTGTCTGAAAGGTTGTAGATCTGTGCAGTGTCTGAAAGGTTGTAGATGTGTGCAGTGTCGGAAAGGTTGTAGATGTGTGCAGTGTCTGAAAGGTTGTAGATGTGTGCAGTGTCTGAAAGGTTGTAGATGTGTGCAGTGTCTGAACGGTTGTAGATGTGTACAGTGTCTGAAAGGTTGTAGATGTGTGCAGTGTCTGAAAGGTTGTAGATGTGTGCAGTGTCTGAAAGGTTGTAGATGTGTGCAGTGTCTGAAAGGTTGTAGATGTGTGCAGTGTCTGAAAGGTTGTAGATGTGTGCAGTGTCTGAAAGGTTGTAGATGTGTGCAGTGTCTGAAAGGTTGTAGATGTGTGCAGTGTCTGAAAGGTTGTAGATGTGTGCAGTGTCTGAAAGGTTGTAGATGTGTGCAGTGTCTGAAAGGTTGTAGATGTGTGCAGTGTCTGAAAGGTTGTAGATGTGTGCAGTGTCTGAAAGGTTGTAGATGTGTGCAGTGTCTGAAAGGTTGTAGATGTGTGCAGTGTCTGAAAGGTTGTAGATGTGTACAGGGTCTGAAAGGTTGTAGATGTGTGCAGTGTCTGAAAGGTTGTAGATGTGTGCAGTGTCTGAAAGGTTGTAGATGTGTGCAGTGTCTGAAAGGTTGTAGGTGTGTGCAGTGTCTGAAAGGATGTAGATGTGTGCAGTGTCTGAAAGGTTGTAGATGTGTACAGTGTCGGAAAGCTTGTAGATGTGTGCAGTGTCTGAAAGGTTGTAGATGTGTGCAGTGTCTGAAAGGTTGTAGATGTGTGCAGTGTCTGAAAGGTTGTAGATGTGTGCAGTGTCTGAAAGGTTGTAGATGTGTGCAGTGTCTGAAAGGTTGTAGATGTGTGCATTGTCTGAAAGGTTGTAGATGTGTGCAGCGTCTGAAAGGTTGTAGATGTGTGCAGCGTCTGAAAGGTTGTAGATGTGTGCAGCGTCTGAAAGGTTGTAGATGTGTGCAGCGTCTGAAAGGCTGTAGATGTGTGCAGTGTCTGAAAGGTTGTAGATGTGTGCAGTGTCTGAAAGGTTGTAGATGTGTGCAGTGTCTGAAAGGTTGTAGATGTGTGCAGTGTCTGAAAGGTTGTAGATGTGTGCAGTGTCTGAAAGGTTTTAGTGCCTCACATGCAATGAAGTAAAACTATGTGCTGCTTATTTGATTAAATTCTGTAACTGGACAAGTAAGGTACCAATTTTGCTAATGTTGTTCCGAAGCCATAAGTGATTAGCCTTTTTTTGTGGGTGAGTTCATTTTTTCTTTCCTTTTGTATAAAAATAATTCAAGAGCCGTAACTCCATCAATGACCTTTTAGTTTTGGTTATGGTTACCGGCCGCTGGTATAGTTTTTCGTTAAATGATCAATCGCTGTCGGCCTTTCTCACAACAATGTGGTTTCTATGAATCTAAGCAGACGACATTGTTTTGTATGCCCCAAGATAACACTTTTACCGAAATTGTGTTGTCATGGACGCAAGCGGACAGCACCACTCTCTCTCTCTCTCTCTTTCTCTCTCTCTCTCTCACACACACACACTCACACACACACAAACACACACACACACACAGCACCACTCACATACACACAAATGTTGACCTCCAGAATATTTTCAGACAACACTTGGCCGCAACCGTTGATATCCCGACAGTTGCAGCAAACTCTCCACCACCCTGCCTCGAAGGCCAGAAAGCTCTGTGTACACACACAGATTGGAGCCGATGTTGCCAATGGTGACGAGAAAGTTTTCTAGCGCCGATGAGCAAACATGGCCGCGCGGATAAGCAAAGAGTGGAGGATTGGACATTTGATACCTGAAAGAGCAGAGTGGGGAGGGGATGGAGTGATGGGGCAGGGGGAGGGGGCAGTTGAGGCGTCCTTTCATGAGACAGTTTCACGTTGTTGTTTTTGTTGGGTTTTTTCATCGGCTGCTGTTTGAAGAGAGTGTTTTGAATGCCATATTCTAATTCTGACTATTCGCCTAGACCAAACGATGGTTCTCGTCTCTTAAATAGGGTCACCCGATCCCCTTAATGGAAACCGATGAGTTTTCTCTTGTCATTGGGGCATCTGGGGTGTAATATGCCTACAAGCCTAGGCCTCGGTATCAAAGAAAGGATTTGCCTCTCATCATAAATGTGGAAGTATTTCCTGGTGGAATTGAGGATGAAATTTAAGATTTAATTTAATCCGTGATCCGACCCCCAACAAATCCCGAGAACCTAACACCCCCCCCCTCCATAAAGACAGACATAGACGCAGAGGCGTAACTAGGGTTGCTGGCACCCAGTGAGTAGATCATGGTGCCACCCCGTCACGAGTCTGCCAGCGACAAATAACGTGAACGTAACGAATCTTACACGTTGGCGTCACCCCTTATGATGGTGTCACCCGATGCGGTCCGCAACCCCCGCACCCCCTAGTGACGCCTCTGCATAGACGCATGCCAGCAAGGCAAGCAATAAACTGTTTATTGGGACAGTAAGGGAAATCGCAGGCTCTTGCTGGAATTCTATTTAATTTCTAACCATATGTCGCTGGGGGGAATGTATGTGTTTATAATATAAAGATACAAACCAACTAAAGAATATTTTAAAAAATTAGAAGCGTAGGAAAAGAGACGAGTTGTTGTTGTTGTTTTTTAAAAATTTTATTTTATAAATAATAAATAGTTATTGTCATTTCATTAATAAGTGTGTCGTTTTTAAGCAACCAATTTCATTGGGAATATTTTGGTATTATGATCAGACGTCAGGTATTGAGTAAAAGACTGGAGTTTACGTTTTGTTTTGCCCCCCCCCCACTTTTCCAAAAGACAAAAACAAAATATAACAACAACTATACAAAGAAATAATTCAAACACGTTTGACGACATCAATCAGGCTTCCACAAAAACAACACACGTATCGTCTTCAGCGAGAAGATTCTTATGTACCAGACACCGGGATTAGGAGTCCCATACCACTGTGCATTAAAAAAAAACCCCAAAACCTGTGCATTAAAAAAAAACACCAAAACCCCAGACGGTTGTACAAGATGCCGGACTCGTTTCCACATCACTTTACCAGACGACATTATACTTTTTGTGTGTTTTGTTTTGTTTTTGGTCCCCATTGATTCTGCCCCATCGAGCCTCTCCCACCACGACTCTCTCTAAGTGTCTCCCGGAGTTAATACAGCTTAAATGATTGGTAAGACTCAGAACTCAACCGAAGGGACTAATGGTTCAGCAGACGACCAACCGCAAGGATACAGGAAGTTAACTGTAGTCTTTGAGTCATGAGAGAGTCGGGGACAGCCTCAAACAGTGGTGGAAAATTTGGTTTTATCCATACTTTCAACGCGTTTAATCCAAGAACGAAATAGGCTATTTTTGGGGGCTTAGTTTAATTAGTAGATATGCTTGGTGTCGGGTGCAAGATGGTGGTCACTGACGCGTCAACCGTAATTGTGTTTTAATCTCTTATTGAAAATAGTGCGGAGAAACGATTGAAATTCGACGAGTTCAGTTGGAGAGATTTTGTCCGGATTCAGAAACGTATAGTGTTTCTCCGTTAGCTGGAAAAAAAAGGGGGGGGGTGCGATAGTGAGGGATTTTGGTCTAGTGACCGTGTGTTGGTCTGGTGACTAGGTGTTGGTCTGGTGACCATGTGTTGGTCTGGTGACTAGGTGTTGGTCTGGTGACCATGTGTTGGTCTGGTGACTAGGTGTTGGTCTGGTGACTAAGAGTTGGTCTGGTGACGAGGTCTTGGTCTAGTGACCATACCCATGTCTAGTTTTATCTGTTTGTTTGTTGACGGTGTGTAGGTCTCATTCTCTGATGATCTCTTCCATGGGATGTTTTGATAGCCGATTTCAACTAGAGCTTAAATAGACCTTTCTCCGAGCATGATTTTTTTTTAATTTGCAAAGTTTTTCCAGAAAAAATTCTTTAAAAATATGAAACGATACTACTCTATTTAAAAATCTACAACTTCCCAAATATTGAACTAAAGTCTTCAGAGGTTAAACTCAGATTATGAAATCTTTGCACTTGTGGGAAATGAGCTGGGGGGAGGGGCTCCACTCTTACAACTAATTACTTGTCTCTTACACTTTCCGAGTAATTGTAAACTTACAACGGAATCGAAATCGACCCCCCTCCCCTCCCCCACTCCAAGCCCTGACCAAACGGTCACGTGATTGGAACAGACGTTCAGGCGTCAGGGCCATTGCGATCTAATACGAGACGATGGTAGTAGATGGTCTTTCAGCAACGGAGAAAACAAATGGGTAGGCTTCTCCGGTCCAGGACCGGTAATATATCGGCCCGGACTCAGACCAGTTGCCATTAGCATCGATTAGAGGGAACTAACTCAAACGATGGGCGAGCACCGGGCTCTTCAATTTTTTTTACCCATTCCTCCAAACGAAAATAAAATTTCAAGACATTAAATCCCCCTTCCCTGGAAGTGGATTGATGAATACACCCTTTTCCCCCCACCCCCAGCCCCATCCCACGGTCGGTAAGTGTTTTTTTTAAATTAATATTTTTAAACTGGACCACATGATACTGATCGGGTCGGCTTGATTTAAGGATGTACTGCTCAGTAAATGATGGACGATGCAGGAGGTCATAAAAGTCGAATTTAAAAGAAATGACGTTAGAAGTAAATAAAAATTCCCATACACAGTGGCGCATCAAATTGAAGAGCTGCTCATGGGCACGACTCAAATTTTTTTCCCGCTTTTATTCTATAGGAAAATACGTAGCATTTGGTCAAAATGCTACCCACCATATAATAAAAATTTTTAAAAAAAAATAATAATAATAAAAATATTTAAAAAACAACACGTCACCCCACTCGAATCACTAGAATATTTCTTTCTTTCCAGCCCAACTGTACTACGTCTTCTTGAATAACGTCTCCGGTAAATGTTTCAGAGCGATCAACTTCAGTTTACGGTGTAATCATGTTCACATTTAGTTAATAGTAAGGCTGTGGAAATAAACGACTAATAACTCGATTAATCGTTAAAACATTTTAACGATTAAATCATGTTTAACGATTAATCGACCCATCACTTAGAAATTATTGGAAGTCAAAAAGTAAAAATAAAAATATTAAGGAGACATTCCAGTGTTATTTAGATTTTCAACAATAACGGTTAATAAGTGTTACATATGACATCAATCATCATAAATTTTAAATTTTGGCTTTAATCGAAATTAACGATTAATTAATCGTTTATTTTTCAAACGTTAATGATTAAATTTAAATCAATTGTTAACAGCCCTAGTTAATAGTAATTCTGAAATTTCATATATGTTTTCACTTGCCTCGTTTATGATTGGTTCTTCATAGTCACATATGACCATAGAGTATCATACTAATTAGGTCTGCTGCTCTGATTCATTCAACCGATGCACGTGCATGCGGATAACTATAAATTCCCATCCAGTTCTCCTCTTATACCCCCTTCGATTCCTTTACCTCAAATCCAAATACTCATAATTGTCAAATAATTTAACATTCCAATCTTCCAAAGTCACATTTTATTCTCACATCGCAATATTTCAGCATATCAAATCTTTTGTCACTAATAAATATTCCAATATAGCACTACATTTTGTGATGCAAAATATTCCAATATAAAATTCTATTCTTACCTTCAAATATTCCAATATAACAATCTTTTCGCACGTCTTAATTTTTTTCCAACAAAACAAAAATATTCTCACTTCCAAATACTCCATATAAATTTATATAGTCACATTTATAATACATACTCTTACATCAAAATACCTGTGCGTTCATTTTTTTTCATAAATTTGTATATTTGGCTATTTGTTAATTTATGTGTCTGTATATTTGTTCACACATATTCCTTAGTACTAAATGATATCACCGCCATATATTCATTAATATAAATCTGTTCTCACAAACATCTTACAAACAAAATAATCTCGAGCCAAAATTATATTCCTTCAACTATATGACGTATTATTTCACATTAAAATATATCTACACACCTAACACCCTCACAACCGAATATTCCCTACATCGCAAGCACGTTCCCAATCAGCTTTCTAGTTTTCTCCTGCACTCCTATCAATGTGTCTCTATATTGTCTTGGCCTGGCAATTCCTAAAATGTACCCAGTGACCTGAACTCCGACTACGTGCATATCAGCCGCCGCATCGGCTGTTTACAAGCAAAGAGGAGCTCCGCAGGAAACCAATGAAAATAATCAGCTAATTAAGTCGGATAGCGCGCCATCTGCCGGCGATAAATGTGCCATAACATAACTAGTGTCAGTCGTCAAGTTTTACAAGGCCCCTTGACAGTAGGGATCGACTGGTTCGGATTGGTGGTGGTGGTGGTGGTGGTGGTGGGGGGAGGGTTAAATCCCAATCATTGTTAACTATTACATCCGACTGGCCAACAAAGTGCTAACGGTGGGGCGGAGGGGTGGGGGCGCGGGGGTGTCCGCATACAAAGAAGAATAGATTGGCCAGGACAAAATGGGTCACGGAGCAGACGATCAATATTGGGAAAGACATTAAACCTATCGCATTGACAACAAGATACAAAATACGGTTGGTGAGGAAAGGCGTGTGAGTAGGGTTTGGGGGGGGGGACGACAACGTTAAAAAGAATATTTTCTCTGTTTTTTTGGTGTGTTTTTTAAAACTTTTTTATTACGTTTTTGCCGAAGGTACAAAAGAAACGATAATATGAATAGCGAGCGGGTATTAATAGCCGAGTATACAGAAATACTGCGAGGCAGGTGTCGTAAACCTCACATATTGTGGATGAAGTGGTTGTGGCTTGTAGTCGCAGTGGGTCTCTGGTGAAATTATGTCATTAGTTTACCTTTGCGATGCATATCCGACCTTGCACACGAAGGAAAAAATATCCCGAACAGTCTAAGCGGGTTCCACTTGGTGTAAAGTATTCGCACTTTTATTAAGCTCTATAAATGTCATTAATATAGATAGGCATTTGATATGTTAAAACACCTAACCAAATATTAGTATTCTTTAAATATAAATACTAATGCATTTAAACATTATTCTGACTTATAAAACTGTTGGAAGAGTCGTGGATTCAAAATGTGCACATCAGCTAACAAAAAGCCATTAGGGGCCGTCCATAAAGTACGTCACGCTCCAGATGGGGGGAGGGGGGTGTAAGAAAGTGTGACAGTTTGTGACAGGGGGAGGGGGGGTGGTTCCGGCCATGTGTGACGTCACGCTGTTTTATAATAAATTTTGATTATTTTGTTATTAAAAAACAACATTTTTGTTCGTAAGTGTGACGTACTTTAGGGGGGGGGGTCCCGAGATTTGTGACAGGGGGGAGGGGGGGGGTAAAAATGGTCAAAAATAGTGTGACGTACTTTATGGACGGCCCCTTAATAGATTATTATATTCTTACAAACGCTCCATCTATACAGGCGATCCGGTATATCTTATTTATGCGTGTTATGACAAGTTTTTCCATTAAAGCTTCGATTTGATGGTTGCGGACAGTGTGCACACATAGATGGATGGTCACATATACTTAGTTCAGGACGCACATTGCCGTACAAGAAAGTTTGAAATGTAGGTAAAGGTAATCTTGCTTTCCTAGAACACATAGCCGCTAAGGGGCCGTCCATAAAGAACGTTATCCTATTTTTGACCATTTTAACCCCCCCCCTTCCCCTGTCACAAACTGTCACAAATCTAGGACAAAGTACGTCACACTTTCGAACAACTTTTTTTTATTAACAAAATTATTAAAATTTAATAGAAAACACCGTGACGTCACACATGGATGGACCCCCTCCCCCTTGTCACAAACTGTCACACTATCTTACACCCCCTCCCCCCCCCCTTTGGAGTGTGACGTACTTTATGGACGGCCCCTAAAAGGTTAATCGGCATACGATGCCTGTAGAATTGCGTCGTGTAAAAGGGAAATTAAGAATCGTATAGATTTCAGGTAAGCATGAACGTTACCTTAAAAAAAAAGTTAAATAGAGGAAATAAATAATTTTATATAACGGGTAGGTCATATAATCTTCAATGACTCAGCATCTGCCTTTAAGCAATTCGTCCAGTGGCGTCGGGAGGGGGTTGTCCATCTCGGGGGACACTTTTTTCTTCATAATGGGAAAAGAGAACATCTTGACCGGGCTCGGGGCGGCACTAGCCCTATTTCTACGCCACTGACTACACCCCCTAGAACGGAAAAGGCGACGCCGGCAACATGACGACTGTGACGAAACTGCTCAAGATGTTATAGTTATATTTTCCAGTTAACCACCATCTGGCACATCATCAGTGTTTGTGTATTGTGAAACAGATGCTTTAGGCCAGCTGAAGATCGATTCAAGATTTTTTTTTAGAAAAAAAAATAAAATAATGTAGATCAATCTACACAACTGTTACGCGATCCCGATTTCTCTACAGTTGAATTTCATTTTTGTTTGGCTTATACATAAATATGAGTAAATAATTGGTAAATTAAAGCACATTCTAGCGTATGACAGGCGAACACTGAGAATTTTCAGAAACTATTTTGCATATATATGTATTTTTATGTAAAAACAAGTTCTTCAGTTCCAACGCACAGTTAAGTCTTGCACTGATCAGAACATTACTATGTGTATGGTACGTGAACTGGAAAGATCGGTGCGATTTTCCTTAAATCTCAAGCTGACGCGGTGTCTGACAGTGACCCCAAAATTAAATAGTTCCGAACAGTTTGAGTACCGCCACAAGAGAATGCTGCTGGTCACACAAAATAACACCACAGCCAACAAAGCTACTAGTTCATGTTCAGACCGTCCAGCGGTTTCCAAGCAATCAAAACGGTATTCAGAACCCACCCCTGACGAAATCGTATTACGGCAGCGTTATGTTCCTCTACCATGACATAGTATAATTATACAATTATTCCAGCGCCGTGAGTCTTGTTGGTCTCGATATACATACAATCGTTGTAAAGATGACTCTGACAGCACAATATACAGAGTTGCTCGTGCGTGTAATGAAATGTGGTGGTCCTACTAGAGTGGGGATGAATAAGATATTGTGATATAATAGTTTCACGTGAATCAGATCTCCGGAATCATGTGCGTGTATGTGTCCCCTCCCTGATTTTTTTTTGGCTTAACCGTTATGGTGGTGTTATAACGAAAGCCCGTTAAATATAGATATATGCAAAATTGGGAGCTTCGCAATGATCTCTTGTGGGATTCTTATATATCTACATTTGCTTGTTTCCCCTGCATCTTTTATACACGAACTATTTCAATCCCTTCAAATATTGACCCCCCCCCCTTTTCCCACTCCAAAACCTTTTTCGCCCCACCCCCTCTCCCACGGGTCAGTGAGTTCTATCGAGTTGGGTAACGGTGCAAACCCCCGAGTTTGTCAATAAGCGATTGATTCCCGCTTCGTTTGTACAAACGAGCCACATTGATGCAGCATTGATCCACACCTTCTGCTCCATCCATCCACCCTCCCTCCCTCCACCCGACCCTATTCTCCCTCCACTTCTCGACCACCCAACAATGAGATCGCCTCACTTTCCGACGGTTCAGGCAGGAGTAAATTAGCGTCATTGTACGCACGGCGACAAAATGTCCCTCGGTGAGCTTATACACTCTCCCAACATCATCGCAGGTCCGAAGATGTCCAGTTATTGGCAGCCGCAGAGAAGCCTTGAAATAGCAAACCTTAAAATAGCAAGCCTTGAAATTGCCTTTTACCTGGCTTATGCGCTCACTCAGGCCCGGTCGGGAATCTATTTCGTAACAAAACAACCCATTGAAATAGCGCAAATCCTGTCAAACCCGACAATGCCCATGTAGCCTACATATAATTGGCTTGGGTTTTCATAACGCATTCGCCGCACAAAAACAAACAAACAAACAACAACAACTTTAAAAAAACAACAACTATATCTTAAGTTCATTTTAAAAACAAAATTAATGAAAGTACAATACAGGGTATCAAACCTCCTCTAGAAAATAAAGTTATTGAATCGGAAATCGGTAAGCCTGTATAAGACACAAAAAGACATTGAACTTATTGTAAAGAAGCCTTCCTCAGCGAACAAACATAAACAACAGACGTTGTTGAACGTAAAAAACTTATCTGCGATATGCAACCCAAGTAGACGTTAACCAGACAGTAAAAGCGAAGAGCGGGACAGGTGTCTATCCAGGCAAAAGGGACAAAGGAAGTGGGGGATTGTCAGGCATATATATGACCAAGGGACTTAATCTCAAATCAATAACTTTTATTAGCCCAAATAATATAAAATGAACTCAATGCTGTAAAATTAAAATGTGAAAATAATGGACTCTCCTAACATCGGGGATGGGCGCCATAAAAATATAGAACCGAATGGAAAGAGAACTGCTCAACAACAATTGATTTATAGATGTCCTTCCGTGTCATGTTTTAGGAACTTTTTCAAAAGTATGACCAAAGACATTCTTTAAAAAAAAATAAGTTGATAACATTGAAGCCACACACCTGATACGGTCGGAGCCATACATCACTTTCCCAACAACCCGCCCGATCCCCAACAATCTTCCGCCCGGTCCCCCAACTCTTCCCTTCAATTTACCCAACGACGGAAGATAACTCAGGACTGGACAGGGGAGACCACCGAGGGCGAGGTAACATCCACCAACTCACTTTAATTAAATTGTGTTCAACAAGCTTGATTAAAACACACGACCTGTGAACAAGGGGACGGCACACGAGAGAGAAGAGACAAGTGGTGTGGAGGGGATGGGTCGGGGGGAGTCAAAGACAATGGTGGAGGGGCGGACGGCGGGTCCCCGGACGAACACGGTGAGACGGTAAGCTACAAGTGACGGTAATTGGTGACTGACGGCCTTAACACGAGGGGCGCGGAGTAGGTGGTGAGGGGGGGGGAGATGGCACTCGTCAAGTCTGGGGGCCCTCCATCATCGTGTTGAGAGGGGTGGCGGGGTGGGGTGGGGGTCAGCTGCACCCCAGGAGGGTGACAAGAGCGAGGTTTTGGCTTAAGTCGGGAAGACGTTGTCGCAAGCCGTGATTCAAGTGCCTCTCGACGGGTTGACCAGTCTGGTCGGTTAGACTAGGGGGGTTTGTTTATTTTGGTTTTTATTTTAAAAGTTTACCTAAGACATTAGAAACTAGAATTTGTTGAATAGACGTTAATAAGTTCTAAAATTAAAACATAATTTTAAATATCTTTAAAAGAATTGCGCGAAGAAAATATGTGCTGGATAAAAAAAAATAATTTAGAATAAACATTTAAAATGACATCCTGCTCAGACTTTATATGTTTGGCGAATTCGATAATTACGAAGGGTGTTTCGAAAATGGTTTAACACATTGAAAGGTCCAAGAAACTTATTTCGGGCCATAGCGGAATGTCAGAAGTCGCATATCTAGAAGTATTTGGGATGTGAAAAGTTTAAATGTTAAATTTAATGTTCATGCTTTTTAAATCCTTTATATTAATTCGTGGTGTCTGGTTGTTTGTTTGAACCCTTGATTGCTTGCTTGTCGCCAAAACTTTTGATCGATTTTTAACCCACTTCCTCGTAAGCTAGCGAGCTGAAATTTTGCAGGCAGTTTTGTACCGATGATAAAAACAATGTATCAAAATTTCAGATCGATCGCATGTACCGTAATTAAATTATTGAATTTTTAGATTATTTTATTTATTCCTATGTATCATGTTATTTTTTGAGTTAGAGTGTAAGGGTGTGCATTATATTGAACAACCTTTCTGTCGCGCAATAAGGTGCGTATTTTACTGACAACACTTTTTATTAAACATATTCCTGATCGGTGCGCATTATATTAAACATGTTTTACGACACAACTACAATTTTGTATTTTTGGATGGTCTTGCGCTGTGTATTATAATGATCATTCTTTTAGTTACTTCTCGTACATAAAGGATTTATAGTCAAAAACTTGGTTTTTTAAGGTTTTTGTAATTACTATTTTTTTTCTAAATAAAGATATGTAGTAATTTTAGTGTCGAGATTTACTGTGTGCCTTCTGTTACTATGAAGTTTGGAATAATGTTGTGTTTTTCGGCATTGAATGCTTGAGAGTATCTTTGATATTCTTGATTACCTTAAACTTTCTAAATGACGTCACTCTTAGTGTAATTTGTTTTTTCAGATCATCGGATAGAATTTTTTTTAGAAATAAAAACATTTTTATTAAAACGTGTTTAACGCGGCTTGTCTTCACATAAAATCATTGCCACGGATTCGTTTAGTCCAACCCTTACCTAAAGAACATATAACAAAGTGGGGACGGGGTGAGACCGGGGGGGGGAAGATTACACACTCACACTTCAAGACTTAAACAACAAAACGCGGAGCGTCGCGACGATCCTGTAAGTATAAACCAATCAGTGCCACATGCTCTCAAACTATCGACCGCAACCATCTTTCTGGAAGTCCCGTGTTTCTCGCTCATCACGGCCCCCCCAACCCCCCCCCACCTCACCCTACCAACCCGCTTTCCCCATCCACTGTTTTTCTGAACCGGTTAACGTCCTGTGTAGGGGAGGAGGGTGGGTGGTGGAGATGAATCAACCAGGGGAGGGGGGTTTGGGGTGGCCACTAGGTTACAGCGAGCAATTAAACCAAAGTACATCATGCATTCGTAACAGCGGGAAGACGCCAGCAACTGCGTCCCTGCAATAGTAAATCCCAGACAATCGCTCGATGGCGGAGCAGATTTAAATTTAGAGAGTACACAGCATTGACTCCTTGCGCGCGGGTTTATTCCTGGCAACTCGGCTAAGCCAGAGATTTATGTCGGGAGGAATAAAATGAGTTATGTGATAGGCACGGTTGACCATTGCGTTAGTAAAGGTGCTAAGCAAGGTTTTGGAACCTTCAGTTAGTTAAGGAGCTAGGCAAGGTTGTAGAACATCAGTTAGTGAAGGACCTAGACAAGGGATTGAACTTTCAGACTTCAGTCAGTAAAGGTGCTAGACAAGGTTTTGAAACCTCAGTTAGTAAAGGAGCTAGGCAATGTTTTAGAACATTCAGTTAGTAAAGCCCCTAGGCAAGGTTTTGGAACCTTCAGTTAGTAAAGGAGCTAGGCAAGGTTTTGGAACCTTCAGACTTTAGTCAGTAAATGTGCTAGGCTTGGAACCTTCAGTTAGTAAAGGTGCTAGGCAAGGTTTCAGAACCTTCAGTTATTAACTGTTATTAAAGGCAACGGTGCTAGGAAACGTTTGAATCTTCAGTTAGTACTAATGGGCTTACAGCGCTTCACATAAAAATAGTAACACATATAATTATAAATGCATTCAATTTAAAACATTAATATACTAATTACAATACAAACACCATGACATATGCTAGATTTAACAGTCAGAGAAATGTTTGATTGCTTACTTGGAAAGTAAAGTTTGAATAGATGTGTTTTAGTGCAGTTTGAAGGCTTTGGTATTAGAATATTACTAACAAGCAACAAAGCCCGTCTAAGGACGTTCCGCCACCGTTCGGTGGCATGTTGTAACTCCCCTCCAACAGCCGCCTAGTCTAGACCGGCATTACATATGCATCGCGTCAAAAATACTATTCCTTATAGTTAAAATAAATAACTCTTAAAAACAGAGCTTTTTGCTATACATCCAAAACGCGCATAACTCAAAATAAAGTCTTGGAAGAAATACTGCACCAAAAATAACTCGTTTTGAACGTCCGCGTAAATGGCGTAAACGTGTTCAATATGATTGGCTGTAGGAGTCATATGTGTTTGAGGGACCAATCGCTATAGATGACGGGACAGAAGGGACAGAAACTTTCCTTTTATTATATAGGATGTGTAATGGTATAGTGATTTTCATTGAAATGTACATTTTTCCAAATGTTAACGCGAGTCTTAGGAAAAGAGAGAATACGTGTGTCTGCAGAAGAGCGCAACTGACGGGTGGATGAGTAGACAGAGAGAAGTTCGGTAAGATAGGAAGGGCATGCGTAAGGGGCTAGAAGAGTTTGAACGATTATTTAGCAGAGGCCCTAAGCAATTTTTATCCCTTCAGGTAGCAAAGGAGCTAGGCAAGGTTTATTCCTTCATCTCTTGAATGTGTTTTAGCAAGTTTCAACACTCCAGTTAAACTCTTCGAATCATCAAAAGTATCGAGACACGTTTCCAACACTTCTGCTTCTGTGTTTCTTAAGCTTTGAACACTTATGAAATTTGACAGGCAAATCTTTATCATTTTCTGTTTAAAATGTTTTTAAACTATGTTTTTTTCTGCATGAATAGGGTTAAATCTCTTTTTAAGCTTTCATTACTTCATTTACCATCTTTGGTTTTTAGCTACAAATTCTTGCGTTCGTAAATTGATCCTGTGAAAACCAAGTGTGTTGTTACATGGCTCAATGAAACATGACCTTGCATTTATGAGATTGGATTTTTTTCATATAATGTTTATTAAAACAAAACATTTGAAAACTACAAATAAAACACCCCCCTAAATAATAATACAGAATTCATTGTTTTAAATGACACACACGTTAACTAAAATATTTAATTCATTTTCAGTTTCTCAAATTTCGTTTTAGTACAGAGTATAATCAACAAAAGGAGAATACAATTATTTACTTTTGCGATTTTTGACTTTGGAGGTTGGAGTTTAAGAAATGGGGATTTGTTGTTAACAATTAGATAGTCATAAGATATTCATCTAGACGGAAGGTTGCACCTCACAGGCGACAACTAATGGATCAAATATCTTAGCAGTCCTGGCACCGGACTGAGTCATGTCAAACCCAAAAGGCCGTCGACGTCCATGAGCGAGACATCACAAACATAAGCCAGGATTTATCCTCTCGGATTGTCGCGATCATCACAGACCTGGATGTCTCGCCCCGACTCAGCTGCCCCCGACATGACGGAGATAATGCCACCCCTACCATACCCCCCCCACACACACACACAAAGAACGCCCGGCCTTGCATCAAGTCATCAGCACAAATTGGCTGCCATCAAATCCGCGTTTATCCGAGCGTGAAAATGAAACATTCGGGAGAAGGGCGGGGCGGGGGGGGGGAATTTTTGAAGTGTTCCAGTAGCTGGTTTTTTTCCCAGGGAAAACAAATTAATCAAATATTAGACAGAACAAATTCTGTTGCAGATATTTAGATATTGCTTGTTATTCTTTTATTATTTTGTTTATGCTGCTCGGATATTGAGTCAGTTCGTTTGTTCAAACAAAATAATAATTCTAATTATTGCCAATGCAACGCGTTCAACAATCATATTTACATGCGCATCTATTATTAGAGATTAAAAATTAAAAAAAGATGGCAAATATTAATTCTGTAATTTTTGAAGACTTTAAAAAAAGAAGGAAACAAATAATACTGAAGATGCAAATAGAGAGAAACAGAGAGGGGGGGGGAGATGGTAATATTTAAAATTCATGTTCACAATGTATTAAACATTTTAAAATGACCTTTAACATTAGCCTCAAAACCACAATTTTAATGAGAAAACAAAATTTTGCACTCCAAACAATTCGCTGGAATTTCGAAAATTCTTGACAGAAATTGACGCAAATAAACTTTACTTTGCTTAATTTTATTTATCTTTTTTAATTCTCAAAATGTATGGTGAGCACCCCTTGAACCTCTCAACTTGTTGCCGCCCGCACCCAGTTGTAGACAGCGATGGAAGTGCTCGCGCGCCATGAAGCAAGCGCCCCGTTTGATTGGCCCCGTGATGGATGGGGACATAGACAAAGCCAGAGTTACACCGCGGAATCATTGCTTGCCGCCTGATGGATGGAAGGATGATCAAGCAAACAGATGAATAATGCATGTATGATGGAAGGAACGAATGAATTAACCATCGGGCTCGGGGTGATCCTCTTCTGTGTACAAATTGCTGGCCACTCGGAGTGGCATAAGTTGTACAAACTGCTGATTCCTCGGAGCGGCGAGAGGTGTACGAAATGGCGGTCTCCGGGAGTGGCATTAGTTGCGCAAAGTCCTGGTTTCTTGGAAAGGCACACGTTGTACCAATGGCTTGTCCCATCGGGTGGCATTTATTGTACAAGACTGATGTCTCAGATCGGCTTTAGTTGTGCGCAAATATGTGTGAGTAAATATTACAATTAGTTTTTAGTTCAACGAGCAGCAAAGACATTTACGGACATTCTATAAAATTAGTGTTTGTTTATTTTCTTTTTAGATTTACCCAAATTATTGAGAGGAAAAAAAAATCACAAGCACAGAAGACAGGTTCTATGATCACAAAATACAAAGACAAGAAAGGAAATAACTATTCACTTCCCCGTCGGCTGCTGTCTCAAATCTACTCTAAACAGGGCATTTACCATAGCTAAGAATATAGTGTTTTTTTTTAAAGTAGCAATAGAAATTAGTGTTTTTTAAAGTGTATTTGTCCAGGTTTGGAAAAAAGTAATTTCATGAATAATTCTTTGAGTTTGTTTAAAATCTGGAGACCATCCGGAGGGCGGTTTGCAGCAGACTCGTGCGCTTGTGACGGAGTTCTCAGAGATATTAGGCCGCGCGTAACTTATATAGTTTATTATTGCACAAGCTCCAGAGACATGAGATTCACAAAACCACCAAAAAAATGTATACCGAGCCTCGACAGATACCGATGTAGTGGTAGACCGAACAAGATCCTCCTGTGGTGGTGTTAAGGCAGGGGTCCGTTACAAGTAATTAGAAATCCTCTGCGTCCCCTCCCCTACCCGTTCCAAAATGAATACACATCAGCTTGAGCCCGTTTCTTTGGTAAGATACATCATACCTCATGCCCCATGCCTCATGCCTCATACCTTATACCTCATACGTCATACCTCATATCTCATGCCTCATACCTCATACCTTCTGGTTACCTCCTAAAAAGAGGTTCGCTGCATGGGATGATCAAATTAACAATGTGCGCAATCAAACAAACAACAGGCTAAGCTTCTGAAGCGGAGTCAAAGAATCGAAGAACTCGACAGTGTTAAAGAGTGAGACAATTGTTGTTGTTGTTAGTCCGTCGTGATCGACGATGACCACTCTCATCATATTTGCTGGGCCGCCACATGTGTTCTCTGGTGGCTTATTAACCCTATTTTTGCACGAAAGAGGCGTCCGCATGTCGGACAAGAGATAGAGACAATTGTACATCTACTTCAAGAGTATGGGTCTTCAGCCCCGGACCTTTGTATCCATAAGACATTGACCGGTTGGAAGTGGACGAGCGACCGGCAGCTCGCTTTGTCCTGAACCGCTACAGGGAATCGTCAAGTGTTTACGGCAACTTGGGAGAACCTGGCAGGAACGAAGTCAGCATCCAAGCTCTCCATGTTGTGTAAGTAACATAATGGAGTGGTTCACTTGCCCAAGCATTTAACATAAAACCGCCCCTCTCTTTTTTTCCCCACTACGATGAAGCCATTTAACATTCAGTTCCGGCTCACATTATCTAGACTTAACTACAGGATCTGCTCACTCACGCTAAAGACAATCAGTGACTGTAGCAAGCTTCGAAAGTAACATTTGTGTCCCTTGTCTCCTGCCTTTCAACCACGGTGGCCCATATCCTTGATACATAACTCTTGTGACCATTGAGGATATCCTCATCAATATAACTGAGGCACCTTACACCCCTTCTAAACATAAAGGAGTCAAAATTATCAATTTTTTGTAGTGGTTTCTTGAGATTAAGAATAAGAATAATTTTCCACCTACCTATATAAATTAGGCACTAAAAGGCCAGTAGCCATGGTTATATACCTCAAATGCAACCGTCTAAAGGCATAGTTGACATTTTAACATATTATATCCGCACATCTTTATATATAATTCACCAGAACAAGATCAAGAGCGATTAGTGTGCAAATGGGCACGACGAATGACCCTCGCTGGGGTCGACCAATCAAGCGAAGTGGGTTCTAAAGGGGGGTTGGGCATGTTTCGAGACCAACAATGCTTCTTGCGTTCACTTGCGTTGTTCCTTCACAGAGCAACATGTCGCTCGTGGTGTAGTGGTCATCACGTCCGCCTTACATGCGGGAGGTAATAATGTTTCTAAAAAATTTTAATGTTTGTTTGTTCCCGTTCTTTTCCTCCTGTTTTGCAAACATAGCTGACCCTCGCTAGGGTCGGCTTATCACCGTTTAGCTAGGTTGGTTGCAGGTAGTTAACCGCAGTGCGCATGTCTCGAGACCATCAATACATCAGTAAGGCCCCCCCCCCAACCCCCGCGTTCATTCGCGTTGTTCTGATTTCTTCGTGCTGTAGTTTGCGTCCATTCTGTCTCCCCTTTTTAGCACTATCTATGAGAAAGTCTGTGGCGTATACTACGCCAAGGGTCGTATCTAGTTACATTATAATGTATTACCCTTACACATCATTGTTTTTATTTATTCCTTGGTCTCATTATAATTTTTTAAATAACATAGAAGAGAATAATAATCTACACAACACACCGAGCAATTTTTTAATGTCAAAATACTAACCTTTTTACAAATAAATCTTAACGATGCATCACGTCTATACCATGCACATCATAAATGGTGTTGTTTTTTTTTAAATTAGATAATTATTTCATTATAAAAGAGCTTTTCACGCTTGTATCAATATTCAATATAATAGTATGAAAGCGGTAAATGCCATGTGAACAAATTAGGGACACCATGTGGGGATGGAATGTGTTTATCAGGTTTTCTGATACTGATCTATCTATACGCTTGTCACTTCAGTTTTTCATTAAACTATATACCCTTTAAAATTTTCTTTTGGGAAGAGCTTTGTCTTTTTAAAAAAAATATATAAATAGACATTGAAATTTTATATAACAGAGAAAACAACAACCTACAGTTCTTTTATGATCCCCCTCCCCAACCCCATTATTATTTCAATCTGGACCTCAGAAAGTGTGATGACCGCTTGTGTAGCTGCACTCTCAGCAGCTTGACTGCACCCTTAAATCACATCCTCACACAAAACTTTGGACGGATGAAGAAATAAAAAGAAATAAAGGAATGAAGGAAAAAAAAACAGTGTTATTTTTTAAGATTGAAGCTCTCTGATGAATATTCTAAATCAGAAATCAATATATGTTGTGTTGGGGTTTTTTTAAGACTCTGATTTAGACATGGCAATTCAAACAAATATAATAGCGTTTCTTAATCAGGCCTTTACATGCGAAGGGAAGGCGAAGGTGGTTTGGGGGAGAGGGAGAAAGAAAAGGGAGGGGGAAGGAATAGTTGGAGAGCTTTTAACAGGAAGCAAGTCTTTCATTTTCTTCCAAGGGGACAGGACCGCGAGGAAACACGCGAACGTCGTGTATGGGAGAAATTTAAAGAGAAATTGATTGTCTTCCCCGGAACCGTCCTTTCTTTGGTGTAGCGATCGGCAGACAGAATACTTTTTTTTTGTCGTTGCAAGGTTGAGACATAGCAATCGCAGACAAACTGTCCGTGCAAGGTGGAGATCTTGCCGTCGGCAGAAAGAAACTTGTTTTGTTGTTGCAAGGTTGAGACATTGCAATCGCAGACAAACTGTCCTTACAAGGTGGGAAATTTAACATCGGCAGACAGAATACTTTTGTTGTTGTTGCATGGTTGAGACATAGCAATCGCAGACAAGCTGTCCTTGCAAGGTTCAGACCTTGCCGTCGGCAGACATAATACTTTTTTTTTGTTGCAAGGTTGAGACATTGCAATCGCAGACAAACTGTCCCTAACAAGGTGGGAAATTTAACATTGGCAGACAGAATACTTTTGTTGTTGTTGCATGGTTGAGACATAGCAATCGCAGACAAGCTGTCCTTGCAAGGTTCAGACCTTGCCGTCGGCAGACAGAATACTTATTTTGTTGTTGCAAGGTTGAGACATAGCAATCGCAGACAAACTGTCCTTGCAAGGTGGGGATCTTAACATCGGCAGACAGAATACTCTTTTTTTGTTGTTGCAAGGTTGAGACATAGCAATCGCAGACAAACTGTCCTTGCAAGGTGGGGATCTTAACATCGGCAGACAGAATACTCTTTTTTGTTGTTGCAAGGTTGAGACATAGCAATCGCAGACAAACTGTCCTTGCAAGGTTCAGACCTTGCCGTCGGCAGACAGAATACCTTTTTTAGTTGCAAGGTTGAGACATAGCAATCGCAGACAAACTGTCTTTGCAAGGTGGGGATTTTAACATCGGCAGACAGAATACTTTTTTTTTGTTGTTGCAAGTTTGAGACATTGCAATCGCAGACAAACTGTCCTTGCAAGGTGGGGATCTTAACATCGGCAGACAGAATACTCTTTTTTGTTGTTGCAAGTTTGAGACATAGCAATCGCAGACAAACTGCCCCCGCAAGGTGGAGATCTTGCTATCGGCAGACATATTACTTTTTTTGTTATTACAAGTTTGAGACATAGCAATCGCAGACAAACTGTCCTTGCAAGGTTCAGACCTTGCCGTCGGCAGACAGAATACTTTTTTTTGTTGCAAGGTTGAGACATAGCAATCGCAGATAAACTGTCCTTGCAAGGTTCAGACCTTGCCGTCGGCAGACAGAATACTTATTTTGTTGTTGCAAGGTTGAGACATTGCAATCGCAGACAAACTGTCCTTGCAAGGTTCAGACCTTGCCGTCGGCAGACAGAATACTTTTGTTGTTGTTGCAAGGTTGAGACATAGCAATCGCAGACAAACTGTCCTTGCAAGGTGGACATCTTGCTATCAGCAGACATATTACTTTTTTGGTTGTTACAATGTTGAGACATAGCAATCGCAGACAAACTATCCTTGCAAGGTGGACATCTTGCTATCAGCAGACATATTACTTTTTTGGTTGTTACAAGGTTGAGACATAGCAATCGCGGACAAACTGTCCTTGCAAGGTGGACATCTTGCTATCAGCAGACATATTACTTTTTTGGTTGTTACAAGGTTGAGACATAGCAATCGCAGACAAACTATCCTTGCAAGGTGGACATCTTGCTATCAGCAGACATACTTTACTTGCAAGGTTGAGGCGCAATCTTCGGAAGACTGACTGTCCTTGCAAGTTTGAGACGTATAATGGGAAGATCGCCTTTACTTGCAAAGTTAAGACATAAACATAGGAAGACGGACTGTACTTGCAAGTTTGAGACAGACACAAAAAGTACATTGGTCACTGAAAGTCAGAATACGTTAAGTGACGAGAGACCTGAGAGATTGGAGGATAGAATACATACGATGCTGGGAGATGGCCGGACAAAATTCAAATAGCGCTGCGTGGTAGACAGAATACACATGGTATAGGGTATTTAAGGGAGGTGGGGTGGGCTACGCTAATCTCTAGAATTCGGGGAATGAATGTCTCCTCATTCAGGTATAAAAATCAGTTTAATGGAGAAAAAATGACAGAATTTTAACTTTAAAAGATATTATTTGTAAATAGTCATTGGACGGCTTATCCCTACTTACGGAAAACTAACTAATGACATGCTGGGTGATGAAAAGAAAAATATAACCATCCTTAGGAAGACATTAAAAAAATTGGTAAAAATAATTTACACCCTTTCGTTTTAATTTTTAGAGCTTGACTATTCTAGTTTTGAAAGTCTCATTGAATATTTTCAAGAATGTCTTACTAGATTGGTTTGGACTGTTTAAAAATACCACACGCAACGTAAAAATAGTTTGACGCATGACAATTTTGGGCTGATCATGTTGACGGAGCACAGGTTTGGAGCCCATGTAAGGAAACCTCACACAAGGATTGGGGTCTATGTGGTAGGTAACGCCTGCTAAAGACAACAGGCTGAAAGAAATCATGATTTTTTAAAAAATAACCTGTAGATACAGTATCAATGCCTATCGAGATTTTTGACATCGTCACCAATGAGCATCTACAGAAAGTTTACGTTTTAAATTATGTTTTCCGGTCCAAGACTGCTTCCGCACCCACAAAAAAAAACCTCAATACATGCAGGTACGGTCACTTTGTTTTTAATATGAATGTTTGAGCTCTTGAGAAAGTGTTATCTACAAGTTCTAATCCGCTAACAATTCATAGCTATTAAATCGACTGTAAAAGTATTGGCTTATAACGACAACCTTTGCCCATCTTTCACTAGCTGAAACGGAAAAAAAAACCTATAATAATTTTTTTTTAAATTTAGCACCAGCGGTCTCCGGCTATTTCCCGAAGGATGGCATAATATCTCTGGAAGTTTTCTGTCTACTTGAAACGTACGGGTGCGTTGAATGCCGGGACAGATATCCATATATTTATATTGTTGAGCAGTGAAGTCTAATACCATGCCGCACCGCCCCCCCCCACTATGTGTGAGGGGTGGGGAGGGGATGTCCAACCGCCATACATCTTGGTCAAGTTTCTGAGCGTCGGCCAATGCATCAGTAGGAATGGAAAAAAAACAATAAACGCAATGTTATGTTTATTATTAGACTGTCTTCCTTATATCAACGTAAGTTCAAAGAGTAATTTTCCCTTGCGGTTGTCTATGACTTTTTTCGATAGGCCTAATTAAACTGTTAGTCTTAGTCTGTCAAAGGCTGTCATCAGAGATCCTTGTCACCTATTTAGGCTGTCAACAGAGACCCTTTTCACCTATTTAGGCTGTCAAAGAGATCCTTGTTACCTATTTAGGCTGTCAACAGAGATCCTTGTCACCTATTTAGACTGTCAACAGAGATCCTTGTCACCTATTTAGACTGTCAACAGAGATCCTTGTCACCTATTTAGGCTGTCAACAGAGATCCTTGTCACCTATTTAGGCTGTCAACAGAGATCCTTGTCACCTATTTATGCTGTCAACAGAGATCCTTGTCACCTATTTATGCTGTCAACAGAGACCCTTGTCACCTATTTAGGCTGTCAACAGAGATCCTTGTCACCTATTTATGCTGTCAACAGAGATCCTTGTCACCTATTTAGGCTGTCAACAGAGATCCTTGTCACCTATTTAGACTGTCAACAGAGATCCTTTTCACCTATTTATGCTGTCAACAGAGATCTTTGTCACCTATTTATGCTATCAACAGAGATCCTTGTAACCTATTTATGCTGTCAACAGAGATCCTTGTCACCAATTTAGGCTGTCAACAGAGATCCTTGTCACCTATTTATGCTGTCAAAAGAGATCCTTGTCACCTATTTATGCTGTCAACAGAGATCCTTGTCGCCTATTTATGCTGTCAACAGAGATCATTGTCACCTATTTAGGCTGTCAACAGAGATCCTTGTCACCTATTTATGCTGTCAACAGATATCCTTGTCACCTATTTATGCTGTCAACAGAGATCCTTGTCACCTATTTAGGCTGTCAACAGAGATCCTTGTCACCTATTTATGCTGTCAAAAGAGATCCTTGTCACCTATTTATGCTGTCAACAGAGATCCTTGTCAGCTATTTAGGCTGTCAACAGAGATCCTTGTCACCTATTTATGCTGTCAACAGAGATCCTTGTCACCTATTTATGCTGTCAACAGAGATCCTTGTCACCTATTTAGACTGTCAACAGAGATCCTTGTCACCTATTTAGGCTGTCAACAGAGATCCTTGTCACCTATTTAGGCTGTCAACAGAGATCCTTGTCACCTATTTAGGCTGTCAACAGAGATCATTGTCACCTATTTAGGCTGTCAACAATGCCTCTTGTCCCTTGCTTAGATTTTAACCGAGCGGTTTGTTACTTCGCATTAGTCTATATCGTCGTCAACTTGTTTGCTTCGCAAAATGCCTTCAGTTTTTACATATTTAATATATGGTTATTTTAAACCAAAGTATTTGGCAAAGTTACGGTACAGGAAACAGCTGTGAGTTAAAACTAATACGCTTTTCATACTCCGATTGAAATGTTTAATTCAACTGTGAGTGACAGTATTTTTTAGCTCCTGGGCCGTACTGATAATTTAACTGGATGCCAGGGGAGCGGGTGGAGGAATAATATTAAAGTTCTTTCACGTGGAGTTATTTAGGTAAAGTCACTGCAGGCGTCCTCAGCGTGTCCATTGCACTCGACATCAATGTGTCCATGGCAGGGGTCCTCAGTGTCTCCATGGCAGGCGACATCAATGTGTCCATGAATTATTGACAAACATGTTCCGAAAGGCGAGGTACAAGCATGTTTGTATGCATGCACGTGGCGTGTGCTTTTAGAGCCACGGTGATTTTAAAAGCTAAGCCGGATCTATTTTTCCTCCTTTAATAATTTAAAAAGTCACAGCACTCACAGATTCATTCATGCACACATACAAAAAAAACCACACATGTAACGAACGCCTACAGTTTTAATCAGTCTATGATATAAAATGTTAAATGAGTTTAATAAAATATGTTTGTATGTCTTTACAGTTTTCTGGGTGGCGTTTATTGCTCGTGTGTTTTAATGCGAGCAACTCTTGTATTTAATTATGCGTGGGCCGACTGAAGATTCCCCCTTGCCTGATATCAAGACCTGAGAATCACACCCCAGATACCGGCCATTGAGCACGTACGCTGTGGTCAAACTAAGATGTTTTAAGAAGGCGTGCCATAGCAAGGTATAGGGCAAATTCAAGTGTCCATTTCCATGGACAGCAATGCGTTAAAAAAAATAACAGTATGAGAAATAAAGTACAAAATGTTTCGTAATTTTTTTTTCTAAATTTAAAATACCAATTAAAGTAAAAACGAAATGCGCCATTTGTGATGAATAAAATATATTTTTAAAAATTTAATGCAGCAAATTCTTATTTCCTACGAGTTGAAAAAAATCAAGCCAGCACTTTTTGCCCCAATAATTATTCATTTTTCATAAGCATTAAATCTTTGAATTCATGAAATTTCTTATCATCCTGCTCGATCTAAATTAACATCCATTCCTATTAAACCAACGTAAATCTTAGACCCCCCCCCCACTCACTCTTTTTTCCCCACACTCACTTATTTTTTTAAAGGCCCTGCCATATGTAAAGAGGGGTGAAAAAACGAATCACCCATTAACAAGCTATATCAAGGAGATTATAGATGAGTGTGAAGATTCTGAATTAAATAACAATAAGTTAATTTTTCGCCAGTTAGATAAATTATCGAACAGGTCTTCAAAGATATGAACTCAATAACAGACTCTCTCAGTGCGTCAATAACAGACTCTCTCAGTGCGTCAATAACAGACTCTCTCAGTGCGTCAATAACAGACTCTCTCAGTGCGTCAATAACAGAATCTCAGTGCGTCAATAACAGACTATCTCAGTGCGTCAATAACGGACTCTCTCAGTGCGTCAATAACAGACTCTCTCAGTGCGTCAATAACAGACTATCTCAGTGCGTCAATAACGGACTCTCTCAGTGCGTCAATAACAGACTCTCTCAGTGCGTCAATAACAGACTCTCTCAGTGCGTCAATAACAGACTCTCTCAGTGCGTCAATAACAGACTCTCTCAGTGCGTCAATAACAGACTCTCTCAGTGCGTCAATAACAGACTCTCTCAGTGCGTCAACTTTAGTTCTGATGGGTTATGTAAAGTTATATAATTGAGCACCGCGACATCATTTATCTTTGGCAGTGACGGCATCTTATAGAGACTCGCCCTGCCAGAGTCGGACCGGAGGCGGCTATAGAATCCGGCAACTATAGCATCGCCCTGCCAGAGTCGGACCGGTGGCGGCTATAGAATCCGGCAACTATAGCATCGCCCTGCTAGAGTCGGACCAGTGGCGGCTATAGAATCCGGCAACTATAGCATCGCCCTGCTAGAGTCGGACATTGAAATGGAAAACAAGACACTCGTGATGCCAGAATTGTCACCATACAAGGACGTTCTGGTTGAAATCTTTAAAATTTCACAATTTCACAATTTCACGAGGAGTGTCAAACAAAGCGATGACATTTTTAAATCCCTTATATTAACTTCACCGCCGTCTCTCTCTCTCTGTCTCTCTGTCTGTCTGTCGTTCGTCTTCAGGCGGGCGGAAAAACAAAAGTAAAAAATGACCCACTTCCCGTGAGGCCATCGAGCTGAAATTTGGGACATGGACTCGTGTCACCTAACAATGCTTCGTATCAAAATTTCAGATCGATCGAACGTACCGTAATTAAATTAATGCATTTTTAGTGTATCTATATAAAACTATATGTAGAAGTCGCTATTGTTTACATTTTACGGGTCACTTGACTTCACACCAGCCATCGGTGAACACATCTCGTGTTTTAACCAGGTGGAATTGACTCAGTTTCAGGCTGTAAATGTGTGTGGCGTTGGAACATAATCAATACTTTAAGTTCTGTCTCATATGTAAGGGATTTATAGTCAAAAACTTTGTTTTTACCGGGTTGTTTTTATTTATGAACTGGTTTATAAATGATGGAAGCGAATTATAATCCAAATTAATTTTTTTTAATTATAAAAAATGTCAGCACATTTTAAATTAGATTTTTACACCAAACTTCCTCTGTGTTAATATCTGATATTTCCTTTTAGAAGTAGAGACAATACGATTTTGTAAAAAAAAGTGTGCATGGATCAATGGCGCAATAAGGAAGTTTTTTTAAAAAAGCGTCCCAAGAAAATAGAAAACCAATTTAAAAAAATAATTTTCCCTAAAACAGAGCGCCACTTAACATATTGCAGGATATCTTACATCCGTCTCTCTTCTTGTCGAAACGAAAATTTTTATTACAATGGTCACGGGCAATGTCTGTTTGGTAATCACACAATGATATGTATAATGTATATGTTGAACCAATACAACATTTGTTAAGAGGTCCCATGTTGGAGTGGGTGGGGGAGGAGGGGGGGGGAGTTATTTCTAGAGCGTGCATCTGTGTGAAAATGAGAATGAAAGAAAAACATCAGCAATTCAATATCTGTAGAAATCTAAGTAGTTAGTTAAGGTTTTAGAAATACGTTGTCTTATGAGCCCACAGGCAACGAACGCACACCATTCAAAAGCGAGTGAGCTAAAAGTAGTTTTAAATGATGATAAACAAAAGCAGTGACGTTTTCGGGCGATGTGAGGGCGGGGGGGGGGTGTTCGAGTTTTGGGGGGGGGGTGGAAAAGTACAGGATACGATTGTACGGTAAATAAAATTATACAAAACAAGTTGGTCTTACATGAAACGAGAAACAAAACAAGGATAAAAGTGGGTCCAAAGGTTTCTTTAGTACCTTCAACGTGTAAAACGATTTACCTCCATAAAATAAAAGTGCGGCCCCCGGAAAGGACAGCACTCTTCTAAAAACCCTTCTGTAAATCGTTGGGCTGTTACTTAGTTTTGTGTGATAGCTATCCTCTGCTCGGGTGTAAATTACTTTTTATAACACTAATAATTGATTGTTGTGCTTTCATAATTGATTTCAACAAAGGCAAAGTTGGTGTTGACATCTATGCGCAAATTGATTTTTATATCATTACCTGCGAGTGATTGTCACGTGTGTGTGTGATCTGTCATCATGGAGTCCCGGCTTGACCACGTTATGTGTACGAGGGTCTGTAATAGACGCGTGTGTGTGGGGGGGTGGGTGTGTGAGAGTGGATGGCTCCGTGTGTGTGTGGGTGTGGGGTATGGTCTGGGGTGGGGGTCGGCCTATGCAGCAGGAGGGATTCGATTGGATGTAGGAAGAAAAAAAAAGAACAAAATGTCTAAAGTAAACAATTTTCTGACATGTTGTCCGTTGATTGCGTGCGAAGAGAAGACGTGGCCGAACCCGGTGTATACATTTGGAGGGCGGCAGAGACGGGTGGGCGAGGTGGGCAGCACAGACTTCTCTCCCGGTACTCTAGCAGAATGATGGTTCTGGAGCCCACCACCCGACGCGTCTAAAGAATGTTGGAATACAGGGCTTTAAGTGACAGGACGACACTAAGAATTGATGACGCCGGTGGCGTGCAGGGGAGGGGGGGGGGCAAAAAAAAGGGCCGGCAAGCCATCGGTGATGTTTTCAATCTCGGAGAGTTACGGTTCGTTGTCCATGACCACCCTGATACTGGCCGCGGTTTCAAATAAGAAAAGTGCTCTTAATTTAAACGAGGGACGGTGGCCAACGTCAAATGAAGGATTATGGAACTTTTTTTTTGTGGGAGGTCTGTGTCAATGTATCACGTAAAAGACTTTCAATTGCATGTGTGTGTGTGTTTTTTTTCTCTCCGGGATTTCTAGGATTTGTCACAAAATCATAATAACCAACTTCGACACGAGGCTCTTAAAAGTCACACATTTGAAAAGAGTTTATTATGAATTCGATTCTTACAACAAAAAACAGAACATATTTCACTATATTAAAAAAACTAAATTTGCCCCTGAGGAGGTGATAAGCACACTACTTACCAGTTCTAACAAAATTTTAAGCAGCGTGGCAACCACCACCCCCACCCACCACCTAACTAAACACACGCACACACATTTTTGGGGGGATTTGATCTCCCCTCCCATCCCCAGAGACGCCTGCCTGTTGGGAAATCGTTGCCAGCTTAAGGGATTAAAACGTCACTGTCGTGTTGTGGACGAGGCACTGTTGTACCATTATTTGCCCTGTAACTTGCACGAAATCCTTGGATTTTATTTTAAGACTACCTTAAAAAAATACAATGACGTAATTGCTTAATGAAACTCAATTTTTTAAAAGTTTTACCCTTAAACATTGAATTTTTCCAAACGGTGGCCATATGAAACCTAAATGAAGAGAAACAGATATAGCTGTCAATTCTAAATATCCACCCACAGTGTGACAGCTCTGGTACCGTTCATTCTGTCAGTTCTAAGACCCACCTAACCTATGACAACTCTAATACCGTTCATTATATCAGTTCTACGACAAAGCCACACTGTGACAACTCTAATACCGTTCATTCTATCAGTTCTAGGATTCACCTAACCTATGACAACTCTAACACCGTTCATTCTGTCAGTTCTACGACCAGCCCACACTGTGACAACTCTAACACCGTTCATTCTGTCAGTTCTACGACCAGCCCACACTGTGACAACTCTAACACTAACACCGTTCATTCTGTCAGTTCTACGACCAGCCCACACTGTGACAACTCTAACACCGTTCATTCTGTCAGTTCTACTACCAGCCCACACTGTGACAACTCTAACACACCGTTCATTCTGTCAGTTCTACGACCAGCCCACACTGTGACAACTCTAACACTAACACCGTTCATTCTGTCAGTTCTACGACCAGCCCACACTGTGACAACTCTTTCATTCTTTCATTCTGTCAGTTCTAACATCCACTTACCCTGTTTCAACAGTAATACCGGAACGAACCTCCAGACTCGTGATACATTTCTCAAGTGCTAATATGTATAGTTAAAAGGCTCTTCGTGCTTATAGATCTAGATAAAAGTTGCAGACGACGTAATTAAATTTCCCCGCTGAACCTGCATTAGAGTGAGAGAGGTTTAGGTACAGGGGGGAGCAAGGATAATGTAATTAAAAATCGCTAACACTTTCCCACGTTTATTAAGATACTCAAGACTTTTAATAAACATGTTTTTTTTAAATTTATTTATGTTTGAGTTCGCCAGGCATGCATCTCTCTCCACCTCTTTAAAACAATAGATTTGAGTGAGGTTGTTTTGTTGTTTTTTTCAATGAACTTTTTTAAAAAAAGAACTTAATCCA